>WMED01000154.1:21972-42281 GCA_019650415.1 Pipa parva
CCCCCCAAAAAAAATGGATTTGTTTATTTATGCTAATTTACACAATTTATCAATTTTTTTTTTTTTTAAGTTAAAATTCTTACTTGTAAAGAAGTGCTATACAGCACTTCCGTGTTGCATTCCCCATTCCTCAGACACCGCCGGTGACTCTATGGCGTCTGAATCAGGCGATCCCTCTCAGGAGCACATTCCTCTCTAGCCCTGCATCGGCATTTCCTAGAAGTCACATGGAGAGCATGCACGTCATCCAGGGAGGATGCATTGATGACTTGCACGCTCTCCATGTGACTTATAGGAAGTTCTGATGTGGGGCTTCACTAGAAGCACAGCTAGAGAGGAATGTGCTCCTGAGAGGGATTGCCTGATTTGGGCGTCATAGAGTTGCTGGCGGTGTCTGAGGAATGGGGTGTTCAACACAGAAGTGCTCTATAGCACTTCTTTACAGGTAAGAATTTTAACTTTAAAAAAAAAATGTGATAATCGTATTAAAAGGTGTAAATTTGCATAAACAAATGTGTTTTGTTTTTTTTTCGGCTGGACTGTTCCTTTAAGTCAGGGTAGAGCTTTATTAACATTTAAAGTGCATCTGTCACACTACCTGTTGCATGTCCTTATTTGGAGGAGGGTAGAGTCCTGAGCTGATTGCTGTATAGCTAATAGCTCAAAACTTCAGTGTGAGCTGCTATTCTTCCTTCAGAACAATAATGATTCTTAGCAACTTAAAGCCCTCCAAGTCAGCATGCCAATGATATTGAGGCTTTTTGAATTAGATCCTAAAAAAGACTATCTTGGAGGAATACAATATAAAGGAGCTGCAGTGTAAGACAGTGTAGAATACTACTAAATTTAGAGCTGATGGATGTACAGTGGTCAGCTTGCACGGTGTCCTCTGGCAAACAATGACATTCAATAAGCAGAATGACAGGTAACAATATTTCCAGCTGGTATTCTACAGATCATTCTTGGGTCACTGATTCAAGGGAGCTGATATGAAAATAAGTATATAATAAATGGAGAACAAATTATGCTCTATTTTAAAAATGTTTGAGTAACTGTGACTTGTGTTAACTTTTAAAGCGAAAGTGGAAACAGTGGTAATTTCAAAGAAATCTGTTTATTGCCCAGAAATTAATTAAACCAGTGAGCTTACGTGATGATTTCAAATCTGTTTCTGGGTAGGGAGCAGGAAAAAGAGCTTCGGAACAGAAAGCGAGGGAAAAGACCAAGAGGAAGGCCACGCAAAAATGTGGTAAGTTTATATTTTATCTTTCTAAGCTTTCCAATTAAACCATTATTTGTATTCAGTGTATTTGTAAATGCTTTGTGTTAGGTGATGCATAATTTTATATTTTGGGACATATTGCATGCGATAATCATTTAAAGCACATAGCTGCCGCATTACCAAGGCCTCCCTCCCCAAAAAACCTGCAGTGGCTGTGTTAGATGGATATTAGCATGTGGCTGCCGAGGTGCTTTGGTTACTAGTCCATAATTATCTAGCAAAATAACAATAATTAAAGTAATTATATGGAAGCAGTCCATGTCTGTATTTCCAAATTGCATACAATTGCCTCAACCAATTCAATACCAACTATACTGACTTTTAATTGTCTCAGGTATGATTGGATTTACAGACAATGAAGGTACAGCCAACACTACTTTTTTTGTTTTAGCCAGAATCAATGAGACTGTCATTTCATTAATAGCAATCTCGTGATGCTTACAAAGTAGAAACATAAATTTCATTTAACAAAGTATATAAATCAGTTTACCAAAATATAATATGCATGATTAAGAACTTTTACAAGCTGCTGTAAAAGTATCAACATGTTAAATAACTAAGTGTACATCTTCCGAACTTGCACAGTTATAAAATTATATATATTTTTGTTTCACAAGGAAACAGATGTTCCTCTAAAGGCCAAATCCAGCAGTAGCTCCTCCTCTTCATCTTCTTCATCTTCCTCCTCTTCTTCATCCTCTTCCTCCTCTGATGATGACAGTGATGCAGATACACAACAGTGCAATCCAAGGCCTCGGGACTCTCATCCTGTGCCACAGAAGAAAGCGCCAGCGGTAATGGCAAGACCAGAACTGAAGGAGCCAGTTCGCAAAAAAAGGGGTAGAAAACCCCTGCCTCCTGAGCAAAAGGCACCCAGAAAGGCAAAAGGAGCTAAAGTTGTTCCAAAAAGTCCAGTAAATAAGCTGCCACCTGTACACAATGTGCAGAGATTTGAAGCCCTTAAATCTCACTCCAAAGATATACCAGCTTCCAATAACAACAGGCCAGGTGGACTGTCAGCTGAGCTGCTGTCAAGTATTGCAAAGAACTCACCCAGTCTCCCCAATGGAAGTTCACCACGAAGCCTTAGCTGGCAAAGTTCAATTGTCCATTATATGAACCGTATAAATAGTTCACAATCTGTAAAAAAGCCAGCAAGCTCTACTTTCAATGCAAAAAGGAGCTTTCCAGACCCTAAAAACATATTTAAACCAAAAGGTGAGGTGGATATTACCCACACTGCACAGAAAATATCTAAGCAACATGATGCAGAAGAACAAACTCGTTTGCATGCAGGAGGCCAATCTACACCTGTTGGTGGAACAGGTGGTAATGAGAATTCCAGCCAGGTTGCTGCTGTGCAGAATAAAACTCAAGGCACAGGGGCTGTTGTTACAAATCCAACTGGACAACATACCCAGAAAAGTAATGGGTCTCCCTCAATTAGTATAACTACTGGCAGCAAGGCAGATAAAATGGGCAAGAAGACAGGTGTAGTTGGACCAGCCAGACCAGGAGCTGCTGGGGCAACAGGACATGTTCCTGCAGTGGAGAGAGGGCAGCAGGCAGAGGGACACCGGGAGCTAGCAGAACTGAGTACAGGCGAAGACAGCAGTCTGGACTCTGACCATGATTCCTCACTCTCCAGCCAGGACATGTCCGTTCAGGCAAGCCAGGACTGGAAACCTGCCCGAAGCCTATTGGAGCATGTTTTTGTGACTGATGTCACTGCTAATCTGATCACGGTCACTGTTAAGGAGTCACCCACCAGTGTAGGCTTTTTCAATATGCGCCACTTCTGAAGTTGTTAAAAGCATCTCCAGAATTCATCTCAGCAATGCCAACTATGCATTTGATTATCTTTCCTCTACTTGTATCTGTTGTACCTATGACAACAATCTCTGCAGAATGTGTACCTTGCATCAGTTTGGCATGGTGCTCAAAGACTATATAAGCTTTTGTGGTCATTATCAAAGAGTCCTGAGAAAGACAGTCTGTTAGCATTTATTTCTATAAAAGTATGGATCTGCATTATTATCTTTTGACTTTTTAAAACTGATCTTTATTACAGGGCCATTCTGTTTCTGGTTACTTTGCTCTGGTAAACGATGTAGTTATGTATTATACTGTAATATGTAAAGTAAGTAGTAGAGACATTGAAGCCCACTTTTTTGGGGTGAATTGTGCGCAGGTGGAGACTTTAGATGTTTTATTTGCATATTAGGTCTAGTTAAATCATTGATTGCTAACCCAGCACTGACCTTGAAAGCATTTGTCAGCGATTTGTCCAGTGTTGGATTGTAAGCAAGACCTTTTTGATACTTTTTAAATGAAGCAAGATGGTTTTTGCTTTTGTTTTCCAAGCTATTTGTATTGTTGAAGAAGCCTGTGCTGCTTTGGAAACATATGCAATATAGCATCTTACTTAATGTCTGTTTTACACAATGAAACTTATCTTAATAGTTAAATATAACATTTATCTGTGTGCATGCGCATACCGCAAGCTTAGAGGTAAACTCCTTGATTACAGCAAATATGCCTTAAGTTAATTGAATTGCACAATTAGAAATAGCAACAATAATTTTTTTGGACCTGTTAATTAGGTGCTATTTTGGCTTTTTGTTAAGCCTACTATATTCCAGATCATTTTGTGCCTTTTAATCCTCTTGTAACAGGCTACTGTCTTCAAGATGTATTATTTATAAGGGAGCTCCCCAAACTGCAGCATATTAGGACGGGCTCAAATGCTTATGACTGTGTGTAATTTTCTTAAAAATATTCAGTCATAGATTTCCTATTATTGCCTTTTTATCTGTCCTCATTTACAAAAAGTGGCATTTGTGTTCATTTTGGTTACATTTTTATATGGTAAAATGTTTCAGTCCTACAAAAGAAGAGAGTATGGCTCTATAAGAGGTGGAAAAAACATATTTCTTATAACATTAAAATCAGTAACTGTGTTTTCTGCTTGTATAGAGGAATTGATTTCCTCGTGCTAGAGTTAAAGAAGAAATAAAATGCTCAATACAAGGGGCGATTCTGCAGATAATGCATTAATATACTTACCAATGCAGATTTTTAGTCTAGCGCTGCATCCTGCTGCTTGGATTATTGATCTTTTCTTCTGTTTCCAGCTCTACAGTCCGCTTTTGGTTCAACACCTCTTATGTGAGCAAGTGCTGAAGTGGCATTAGGTCATAATACTGCTTCTGTGCTTGCCCACATCTGCATTGTAGAAAAGGAAGCAGGAAGTGAAGGAGATTGTAATGGTGGGAACAGAAGGAAAAAAAAAAAAGATTAATACTCTAAGAAGCAGGAGGCAGCTCTGGAAGAACAAGCAGCATTAGTAAGCATATTAGCACATTACCTGCAGGATCACCCCAAAACAGAACATTTTTACCAACTCTTATTTTGTACACCTTCCACTTTGTTCCCAAGCATAAACAAACAATCCCTCTATGGGGGGGATTTACTATTAGTACATCATGTACTAATAGTAATGGCACATGCCACTATTTCACTCCCTTCCCTGCGATTCCACCATGATGCATTTTGTGGTGAAACCACAGAGCAAATTTGCAAAAGTCCCTTCTTGTTGACAAGAAAGGAAATTGTTCTGTTTCCCAGGAGATGCACACTCTGCATATTAAACCCAAGTAAAAGAAAACTCATTAATGAAAAGAATAAATAACAAAGGGCCATCTATGTCAGAATTGAAATACACTATATTCCTTTACACGCTTTGGTAATATACTGCTTTGTTCTGCAGTAAAACTCAACTGGCCGCCTGCACCATGTGAAGTTGCCCTAGTCTGCATACATTTTGTTGAATGGGCAAGAAAGTAGCAAATGCTGTCTATATCTGTTTCCTGATTATATAACTTCTCTTATTTCACTATTACCAAAAAAAAAAAAAAACAATGGCAGATGTGCAGTATTTACTAATTTTTGTGTTAAAAAAATTGGGTACCAGCTGTATGTAGCTTTTTGTTACTTATGTTGATGTTGGCACAAATTAGAAAATTGTTTCATTTTAATCATATCAACTGAGTCCAGTGCCTTATGCTCTCAGAGTAATGTTAATATGCACAACTTTTTTTTTTTTTTATAAAGATTACTTTTTTGGACTTCACTGTTTAGTCCACTTGCTGTATAAATTGCATTGACTTGCACATAGTCAAGTGACCTTCTAAATAAATAAAAGCCTGAAGACCATCACATCTATTTCTCCAGTGCAGAGAAGTGGTGAAAGTATTTTTTTGAATGATTCCCACGCTCACTTTTTAATGACATTGCTGGTAACAAAGCAATCTGTAGTAATCTCCAGTTCCTGATATTTTAGTATGGTTCCATATAAGCACCTAAGGGTTCTATATATGAATAGATACGATTCTCCATAATATTCTCTCGTATGTCTCTAAAAAGTGATGCAGTTTCAGGGTAGCCTTTGGAGAAGTCCTTCTCTTCCCTTTATTTCACTGTTATGTATATAAAACTGTACCAAATACAAGTTCTGAGCGTAGTGCAGATTCAAAACCAGACCAAATAAAAGAAAATGTTACTTCCGCTAGAGATTGTGTATTAACCTTCTGACTTCACAATTAATGGGACAGTGGCCCATTAAGCAACATGTGCACATTCAGTATCTGCACTAACTTTGCTTTGGTTGCCTTTTTCCCCAGATATGTCCAATCTTGTAACTCCCCGCATCCTCAGATTGCAGACTGTAAGAGGGTGCTGCCAATTCTAGTGTAACAAAATCTGGAGGCCTGCAGTTGGACATCTCTGCTCTCCATTTGAAGGCCTCTGTGTATATTTTATTATTTTGGGGGACAAACTGTTTCCTCTCTCAGAATCGTATGTGTTAGTAATAGCCACAACTTTATATTTCAGTAAATAGAAGTAAAGCTATATTTTTTTAATTGTACTTTTGTAAAGTGCCATTCCTGGTGCTGGCTTCCCAAGTGCAAGTCTTGCATTTTTTTTTTTATTGCTTCTCCTTTTAATTTTGTTGTATTGTTTATATATTTTAAGAACTGTTATAACTGTAATTGCAATTTGAAAATAATGCTAATAGATATGTAGGCCGCTTTTAATTTATTACTTGCATTAAAACACTAGCAAACAGTGCTATGTAAACATAATTTTGTATATGTTTTTGTTTTTTGTATATATATATACATATATAGTTTAGAATACCAATAAATATTTTTGTAACCTTTTAAATAAATGCCTCAAATGAATTAGATCATTGTTTGTAGAATCCTAGAAACAGATTTACAGCAGTGGAACTATTAATATTGACAATTTCTTCCATGTAATGTTTCCAGATAAGAAATCTTGTATCACTCTTCACCCTTTTAATTATGGTTAAGTTTCACACAGGTGCATGGATTGCTTATCCTTTTGGCTAGCACCACTATGCACAAAATCTGTTCAAAGAGAACTGTTGCACATGGATTTACTCCATTTTGGGTATTTCCCCATTATTTTAACCACAAGTGACATCAATGTTATAGAGGGGAAGGAACCTTGCTTTTCCACCATGCTGCAGAGCTTTTTACTAATGGAGTCTGATGCATACCAAGAACTGCAGTTTCCCATTTAGTTATGCATTGTACAACCAAGCTTATTGACCCTGCATTATGGGTATTTCATAGATAAAACTAAAGACTGTATTGCTAATAAGTAATATGTACATATTGTAACAGACATTACTACAGGGCATTGGTGATACATAGCTGCAATACACCTGGTTAAAAGGATACAATGGATATCTTATTTTATAGGTATTTAAAGACACAGACTATTTTTAACAAGCTTTCAGCTAAGACTAGTAAAAGAATCAAACTCCTTTTCTGCTCCGATGCCTAACTTGAATCTCAAGTTGGATTGGGCGGGGCTAAATGATTGACATAGCTTATTTGATCATTTAATTCAGCTGTGGGCTACAGAATCCAGTCCATTTTGCCTCAGACCCTAATTAGTACACACCTACAGACAGGGCCTTTTATCCCTAAATGCATATGTCTATAGGCAGCTCAGAGCGAAAGGACACCTTACAAATGTATTTTTAGATTAAGTAAATTTAAACTAATGTAATGATGCTGGGGCGCATACTTTATTTAATCATACTTTAAGGGTTAATACAGTGTAGGGGACTGGGTTGCAGGAGTGTCTGCTTCACATTTGTGTTGCAAAACTTAGTAAGGCTTTTGGTCCTTGATTTGCTGTAATGCTTTTTTTTTTTTTTGCACGCCTGCCCCAGCTACATTACTTTTAATTTTGCCATTGGTCATATTACCTAAAAAGGCTTGCAGCAAACTACATAGTGGGACAGTAGACTATTATAATGTTACACAGTCCAAGTATCTGTTATGGTTTGTGTTTAACAATGATTTTTCAACTTGTATCTGAATTGTTTGCATGAAGGGGTGATGGCGTGGCTTAGGGCACTAAGAATTGTGTAGCTATAGGCTCCTGAGATGATGATGATAATAATAATAAGGTAAGATGATAATCCAATTGCCTGAAGACAAGGTGAAATTTACAAAACTCATGGAAATGTAGCCATACTTTACATAAGTACTTTAGCTACTTTTCCATAAAAAAATTGATTGAAACAAAAAAAAAAAAAAACTTTTTTGATCAAACAGTAGTTTCTTTACCTCATAGAAACTCAAAAAGGACCTTTTCAAATTTTGTACATTTTCCCCAAAGCCTTTACTACAGAAAAATATGGAGCTAGCACCTGCATAAGCAGATACCAGTAATCCAGGGATCTCAAACACACGCCCCTGATGTGCCCTCCCAGCTCCTGGGCATTGCTGTTCATGTGCAGGACATCAGCGAGCGCAGATCAGTCAGTCCGAAGTGAGGCGAACACTCTGCACCTCACTTCGGACTATCGTGAATTCACCCCCTACTGCGGCCCTCCGACTGGCTGTGATCTTGCTCTGCGGCCCACATGCCGAGTTGAGTTTGAGACCCCTGCTGTAATCTGATAGGGCTGCTCTTGGGCAGTTTCTTAGTAAATAAGCTCTAGTGCACCCCATTCATTAGATGTAACACACCTTTATTTAATAACAGATTTCAATAAATACTGTGGCGCAGACTCCAATCAAACATCTGTCCAATGATTCCATAAATGTCCAAAATGTAGCAAGTTCCTTCTGGCACAATGGGCATGTACTTAAGAGTTCATACGGTGTCAGTTGTTGCAGAATGGAATTAAAGAGCACCCCCTGCAAAGATTAGTTCCAGGGCAGCTTGAATATCCCCACCAGTAGCCTGTAGGGCTCTCAGGCTCAGTTCCTCATCACGTATACCCATGTCACGAAGTTGCTGAAGCTGTGGCTGCCACTGACTCTGAGGGGAGGAAGATTAGAATGTGGAGAACCAGTTTATTGAATGCCTTTGGTAAAACAAAAACAACCTCTACAAAAGCAGTCAGTATTCTTGGGGGTGTAAAGCAACATTAACTTTATCGTATAGTACAAACCATAAATTTAAATTAATTTACTTTAAAGGGTCTGTAAACCCTGTATAAAAAAAATAGAGCCCCATTTACCTATTGTCAAGCAATATAGCAATTAAGAAACTCCTGTCCTACCTCTTAATTCAGCAGAGCTCAATATCCCCTGTAACTGCTATGTCTATGTGAAGGAGTTCCCTGCTGTGTGTAGCGCCCCCAACCTCTCCCTGACTTCTCTCTCCACAGCTGACTGCACAAGGTGGTTGCCTAGCTCTTATCTGCGCATGCTCAGGGTTATGAACAGGCTTTTTATATAAGGAGAAGGGAAAGAAAATCCACACAAAACCATGCTCTCTGAATAGTGAGTGATGTCACTTGGGGGCAGGGCTTATCAGCACTATATAGGAAGCTCCTATACATAGAACAGCTGTGGGAGCAGAGCAGTTTAAACAAGAGGCAAGTACTACTGATCCCAAAATCATTTTCACATTTTAATGTTTAAGTTGGCTTTCTATATGTACACATGTCAAATAGAATTAATGGTTTATCCAAACTTTTCATTCCCTTTAAAAGTTTGCGTTTACTAGAAACCATACTTGGGCATTTCCCCAAATCTAACTTATCATTCCTGGTTGTGCAGTTTGCAAAAAAGAAATTGCAAATACAATTTCACTGCAATCTACGAAAGTGTGTTTGAGTTTGTTACAAAAAAAAATTGCATTCATACTTTCATCAAAGTCAGACCCACAAATTTTATTTATTATACAATGATTTGTTGGGACTTCACGTACTGAAACATTTAGCACATTTTAAAACCACTGTTTCCACACCATTTATTTACAATAAAAATAACCCTTGTCCAATTTTAGATTGTAATGTGCAACTTCCACAGCGAGCACATATCCCTGCCTCTATCACCTCTTTAGCAATACTATGCTAGTTATTTTGTAGTTAATCTCTTACATTTTTGTTGCTGATGTACATATTACACGCTATGTTTGTATCAAGTTCAATAATAACATAATATAAATAACAACACTTTCCTGTTAACTGGAGCCGGCCATGCCCGCAAGACAAAATGGTAAATGAAATTCTTTGAACATCTGGATTAAATAAAATGGAAACTATCTTAGTGTAACTCTGGGAAACAAAAACAGATATCTGGTTCTCTGAAAGAAACAACACTTGCTAAACCAGGCCCAGCTCCACCAACATTCTATGGCAATTTTTTTTTTTTTTTTTTTTTTTAAAGCATCAGGGTTTTCTCTAGGCTGCTGTCTTCTCTCAGTACCCCACAGCATCATATAAACAAGCAGATTATTACTGAGAGGTCACTGAATTTAGTGCACTCAGTGCATATAAATAGCTGAATGCACCAATGTAAGGTAGTGATTTTGAAAATATAGTTGTGGGATGAGTGGGTGTTGGAACTCCAACATGTTCTTGATGAACAAGCAACTAAGCTATGAACTGTTATGATTACCATATATTAACAACCATCTGAGGAAGCAAACTGGGTAGAGGACAACCTGTATCTCTAATACAATACAAATCCTAACCTCCTAGGAATCTATACAAAATTTTTGTGCCAGGGAAGATCTTTCATTATTATGCGAGAACCAGAGGATGAAAGGAAATAAAGTCTAAGGGCCTAATTCACCATTGTGCGAAGTGAGCCGTGAAGCGTTCGGCTCACTTTGCAAATGGTATTATGCGCCCGCTGATGTCCTGTACGCGGACATCAGCGAGCGCATTAAAGGGATTCCCCTCCCGACGAGGAGACTCGAGTGCTCTCGCCAGGAGGGGAATCCCTTTAATGCGCATGCTGATGTCCGTGCACAGGACATCAGCATGCACATAACACCATGTGCGAAGTGAGCCGAACGCTTCGCGGCTCACTTCGCACAATGGTGAATTAGGCCCCAAGTGCTAATCAGTACTATGTTTACATATGTCTCCTCTCAGGGGGAAAGACAAAAGGTACTTTGGCTGAACCACACCACCAATCAGAACTCTGGAATAAACCCTTGGAAAATAATGCCATCTTGTGGAAGAGAACGTCTCTGCAATTAGGAATAAAACCCATTGAATCATACAGCAAGGAACTGATTGGTTGCTAATGTTTACACAAGTGTGATAAGGGGTGAAGTGTGGGTGTGCATAGATGAGACAATAGTTTAATTTTAGTATATAAGAGGCGGTATATACATGGCGAAAAAGAATTGTACACCACTAAGAAAAGGACCTCTAGAAGAGAACTTTATCTGTATTTTATTACCTTTTAATAAATAAGTCTTTACTTATAGTTCTTACATTATTTAACATACACCATCAACCAGGAACAAAACACAAGCAGAAAAGGAACGCCACAATCCCATAAGAATAAATGTTTTCACTTAGTACAGTGGGCTACTTGTACATAGTGAAAATCATGGCCACTGGCTAAACATTCACTATGCCAGAAAGAGAATTAGTTCCTCTTTTGCAAATGTTTTACCTGCGATTAAAATATTTAGTCCTTGATTTGCGCGAATACTAGCTGATTAGAAGAGGACTATCTCTGTGCGAAAAATCTGCCAAATTTACAAATAAAAGAAATCACTGCAAATACAGGTGAAAATGAAAACTGTTAGCTCAAGACCAACCCAAATATTTCTGCTTTTTACCACATGTGAAAAACTGCTAGTATGCAGCCTGCAAAGAGCCCTCTATTCACTTATCACTTATTATGTGACTGAAATCCATTTTTTGTCACCAGGCATTTTACTAGAAAACAATGCCCACAAAACTCTCTTCACATGTGACACTCGTAGTCTTAGGGGTTAATACAGCATAGTGCGAAGTTACCTCCGGATCCTTTGCATCATTTTGGTGAGGCTGTTATGTGCTCACTGATGTCCTGCACGCGCACATCAGCGAACACTTTAAAGGGATTCCAGTCTCGACAAGGCGACTCGAGCGGTCTTGCCGAGACTGGAATACCTTTAAAGCGTTCACTGATGTGCGCGTGCAGGACATCAGCGAGCACATAACAGCCTCTGCGAAGTGATGCGAAGGATCCAGACGTCACTTCGCACTATGCTGAATTACCCCCTTAGATGGAAAGCATAAGGGTCGATAATTAAGGTAGCAAGGTCTGATATTCAAAAGAGGGGATAGTCAAATAAATCTAAAAATTCCAAGACGTTTAAAGGACACTGAACAGTAATACAGAAGTAGAGAACAATGTTAGAGCACTGAAACTACACAACTTTTACATCATGTTTCAAGGACAACAGTTTTGTCAACAGTGAAAGAGTGATTTACTCACTTGCAATGGCGTTTGGCTGGAGGCTTGCAAGGCATGCTGGAGTGCCTGGCTAAACAAATCATTGGTGATGGGTGTTCCTGACTGGACGCTTGAGGACATAGGAGATGTTCCTGACGAATGACCCTGCATGGAAAATAGTCAGTGATCTAGAGGTATGCTGTCTGTACCATTAATGCTATAAATGACCTTTACTCCTTTTAGACCTTTAAAAGTTAAAACTCCAAGTTTTCTTGTAAACCTTGCACATATTAAAAAGTAAGAAACATTTGTGATTAAAGGAATCCTTTACTACTGATCACATGTAAACACATTCATTTACTAAAATAATAAAATAATATAGTCAACTAGATAAGAAAGCATAAGTAAAAGAGTGCTGCCTTGAGAGACAACTAAATGTGTGAGTTTTGCCAAATACAGCAAGCGCAGTAGCAGCTTCCTGATGTAAAACTGCTTCTGCGTTGGCTCTATTCGACAAAACACAGAGGAAGTGAAGAGGATTCCAGCGCCTGCCAAGAGCAAAAACCACTGGCAAGTTAATCAGAGTAGGTGCAGTGCTGGATCTTAAAACACTCATCAGTAAGTATCTCCCCTCTCTCCCTTAAGAATCACCCCCTGGAGTGAATGAGCGTGTAATTCTTCTTTAAGAGATGACTTTAACCAGCAAATAGAAGTAGGACAAAGAATAAATGGGGTTTTAGATTTTTTTTTTTATACAAGTCTTTATGTGGCTTCTGCTTGATAGGACAGATGGTCTTCCAGCGACTGCTGAAGGAATGGAAAGACAAAAGAATAAAATGCTTCACTAACTAAACTACAAATGTTATGGACTGACCTGTGTTCCAGGTGTAGGAGTGTGAGAACTGCTCTCAGGAGTACTGGCAAGAGCAAGTGCCGTAGCCAGCTCACTCTGTGTTATTGGACGAGGACCTGCGGCTCCAGTATAACCGAGGGAAGCTGGGCGTGAACTAGAAGCACCACTGGATGGTCCAGGACGGGAGCTCTAACATATAAATGAAAGTAGAAGGAGACAAAGCGAATTGCTCTCTGTCCTTACAGGTTGTTGTGAAAAAAAGAACAATTATCTGCTGCACAAAGTCAATATATGCTCTTCATACCTGTGCATAGTCATCTTCCTCATCTGAGAGCCCATCAAACAGAAACCCACCTGAGCAGAAGAAAAGACAGAGGCCACTGTAAGCCATAGAGCATGTTGGGGGAAAAATCCCAAAATATAGAAAGCAATGAGGAAAAATCCCAAGGGGGAGTGAGTTGAATAATAAAACTAGATGGCAGACAAAGCCTGAATGATGTAAGGAAGGGAAGCCATGTTGAGGGCATGTGAACATGTGATAGAGACAGAGATACCCCTCTGCTTAGCTTGCCCAGCTTTATCACTGATGCAGTCTATTTACCAGGCATGTGCAGACTGGCAGGAGGAACCGAGTGTGCAGCTCCATCAGAGGTTGGTAAGGTAGAAGGACCACTCACAGAGTGAAAGATCAATATCATAGCATTAACCAGGGCAGGGTGAGAGGGTATTAACCTAAAAAGTCAACAGACAACACATGGGGTTTATATAAAAATACACAAATGAATACTATTGAAAAACTATTCCAGATGTTACACTTACGTATCCAACATGCTGGGGTCACTGAACACTGAGAAGAGGTCTTTATCCTGCAGGACTCCTGACAGGAGACAAAGAGAACTCATGAGTGACTGAGAATAACTGAGCATTTTAATTAATAAGCGATCATGTTTTAACACCAATTCAGATTTAACACCATCCACACGCACAATAATTACAATTTAATGAGATACTCACCCATGGCCACAGGGTCAACATTTAGGCCAGGAGTAGCCACAACTATCTGCTCCAAGGATTCCTTGCTGCCAAGAAGCTTGAATACCTGGGTTAAAGGATGGCAAGAGGGATGAAAGTGACATCTATATTTCTTGCCCCAATTCTTGCCTGTAACCTACAGATGCTCCACTCTGCCACCACCTCTCTCTCCCACTCATGCCATTCTCAGTTCTTTAGAAAGTGATATCCTTGTTTCACACTGTTGAACTAGAGGCATAACCTGTTTCACTCCTGTGTGTTTGTAGTTATTTTGCATGTTCCTTACTACAGACTACAATTCTGCGGTGCATGCTTCTGCTTAAAGGAACAACTTAGTCAACAACAGTTACTTGCCAATTTGTCCCTTTTAATGTTTTTTTTCAGTATATATTATTAACTCATTTTCATCCTTTTAATCTGCAGCCATGATCTTACTGAAGCTCCTTCTCTATCTGGCTACTTCTGCTTCAGCAGTTCCGTTGGAGCTTTAAGCTTAGAATTAGAATGGAAGTCTTCAAAATTATGATTAACCAATCAGAATCGGGTGACCTGATAGAGCTGCTGGCTACTTGCTTCTTTCTGAATTTTTTATCTTTTTAAAATCCTTAAGATCATTGGTCAAGTAGATGACTTGAGAATCCAATTTGATCAGCTTAAGAGTAAGTAGGTAAAAGAGGAGGGGAATCAAATTCAAAATAACAGAAAATAAGTAAATAATTTATGGTACAAAAAAATAATATAATGGTGACAAGTAAACTAGCAAATAACCATTGGTGTAGGTCTCTTTCTTTAATGGTGGCTTCTGATTCCCAAGCTTCCCCAATTCCTTTATATTCCCAAAATCTGGCAGGAATTTTTTTTTTTTTTCCATTGTCCATTTTCTTGTTTGCCTCCGCACAGTTCCATTTTATTACTAATTCCTTATCATCACTAGTAAACTATGATATTATTTTTACCTCCTCACATCCTCTATAATGTGACCAGTTCCTTGACTCACCTTGGCCAAAAACATAGCTCATCAGTTATATAATTAACTCATCTTCCAGTTAAACCCTACGAAAAAAGAAATGACCCTCCATTTATGGGTCTGCATGTTCACTAAGCCGGGGATTATAGACTAAAGTGAGAATTTGACTATTGAAATGAATTCTCATTACTTCAAGTGGCTACGCCCTGACTCTCTACTCCTTATTGACTAAACAGCGGATGCCCAGAGCAAATCCGCGACTGCTACAACATTCCCATAGTAAAGTCATGAAGGCGTCAGTAGCAGTCTATTGTGCGACTGTCGTTAGTTGGCAAACGCACATTGCAGAGTTTTCTGAATACCCGAATATGGGGAAGTGGATAATACACACTTTTAAAAGACAATTCAGACTTTAGTCAATAACGCCCTAAGTCTCTGGGCTCCAACCACTGGTTCAACTCTCCATTCTCCTATCTATAAGAAGATCAGCCTGCTTTAGTAAATGACCATTTTTGCAGCATGAATGAATTACATGAAGGATACTTACTGACTCTCGATATGAAGCACTAGTGTGCAGGGCTGTGTGTAAAGCTCGAAATTCACGTGCAGCAGTAACTTTATCAACCGGTTCTGGTAAAGTCAGAAAGGAGACAAAAACATAAAAACCCAATAGTGCAGATTTTCCAATCCTAACATGGTATCCCGGGGGGCCATAAAACTGGGAAACCCTTATTGGCAATTGGACCAAAATTACCCAACAGAAATTCTGTTGTGAAAGCTTGTCTACTTTTGTTTTGTTTTACTTTTGTTTTGTTTTTTTGCTGGTGTTTTCAGTTTTTTGTTTTTTTTTTTAGAAAGGTACAGACTTTCTACCTTTATTAATAAAAGCTAATCTTGCCTAATTACTAGTTCAGTGCATGCACCACTCCTCCGGTAATGCAGTCACCCAAGGTGTGTCATTCTCCCAGGAAAATGTAAATGATTCTAACAGGAAGGCATCACTGACAAGCTTTTTTGAGAAAAACTGACAAATATTTCCCAGTAAGCAGGGGTAGAAATGCTCTTAGTACTGGCACCCACATAGAGTTCATATCCCCTTATGCGTGCAGTTATATCTAGCAAGTTAGAAAGAAAACACTGCTGCTACACAGACACTCTCTAGATTGCTCCAACTGCTTGTGATTTAGGGGGTTATTCACTAAAGTCCAAATTTGACTGTCGATTTCTAAAACAGCGGATTCCCATAGCAAATCCGCGACCGCCACAATTTCCCCATTGTAAGTTTTCCATGAAAAGGTACCCTCCCCCAGACATATTTGCCCTATTTACTACTTAAAGCCTGAGCACAAGTTAGCTTATTGTCTGTAATCTCCTGCTTTCCAAATGTAAACAATGAGGCCAAAAAGTCAGCACACTGCTTAACCAATAGCAGTTAGGCAAATTTTAATTCTCATGTTGCCTAACTTGGTAGTGGAAGGACAAATTGTCAGCTCTCAGGAAAACTAATTTAGGGAAGCAAACTGCAAGTATTATTTCTTAACTAAACTTTTTTTTTTTTAACTATTTGTACCAGCAAATGGCTTAGTATAAAGGAGTTTTATATGTATGTTTGCAGTTATATCAGCACTATAGTGCCGATTTAACAATTTAGTTACCTGTCTACACCTAACTGAAAAATGATTCAAGTGGAAACATGCAGCCTGGTTGTTATAACAGCTGGCATTTGCAATGGAATGGAAAATACCCAGCAGCCTTTGAAATGTAAATTCAGCAGAAAACATTTCTCTTTGTATCCTGATTACCAATGCAAATGAAGTTTCCTGATATTATCACTTAAAGTGCACCTGTCACCTAAAACTAATACTAATTTAGGTTTTAATAATGAAATACATTTTTGTAAATATATGTGTATTTTTTAAAAATGTACCTTTATACAGCGTTTCTCTCTGTCATCTTCCCTGTCAGCCTGACACTTCTTTCCTGATTTAGGTGGGTGGTGCTAAATGATGATTGACATTATAGCTCCTCCAATCAGATCCCTGCTAGATTGTGATTTAAGGAATCTGATTGGAGGAACTTTAATGTCAATTATCATTTAGCCCCGCCCAACCCGACTCAAAAAAGAAAAGTTGGGCTGAGATGGAAACTGACAGTGACAAAAGCTATATAAAAAGGTACGTTGTTTTTAATACATATATATCTAAAAAAAAATTATTTCACTACTAGAATCTAATTTAGTATTTGAGTTTTGAGGTGACTGGTCCATTTTAAACAGCCCTGCTCCCACAGCCCTTCTGTGTACAGGTGGAGGAGGAGGAGCTATAATGTCAGACATCATTTAGCCCCATCCACCCGTCTCAGGAAAGAAAAGTCAGGCTGACAGGGAAGATGACAGAGAGAAATGCTGTATAAAGGTACATTTTTTAAATACATTTATATTTACAAATTGTTTATTTCATTAGTACAACCTAAATTAGTATTAGAGTTTTGAAGTGACGGGTGCACTTTAACAAACTGGTTTGAAACCCCATTCAGACCTTTTTCTTCTATACAAAACGATTCCCCACTGTTTTATAATTCACACATCTATTAAACTGACATTTTATAGTACACTATGTCTGTGTATATCTTACACCAGTGTTCTGCCCTATTACTCAACATTTAGCTCAAGTTACTCATAGCCTCTGATGCCCAAAATTCCCACCATAGCCAGCTGGAAAAGCAGACCTGGAGAGATGATTGCATTCTAAGGGAGGTGTCCAGCAAGCAGTGCCGCTACCAAGGGGGTGCTAACATCAGAGTTCAGTAGCTATTATATAAAAGGTTCTGACTAATAACTGGAGCCATGCAGAGGAGAGGAATTATATTGAAGGAAAAGATACATTAAAAACAGAATTAACTGTTCATTAAGGCAGATGCTAATAGTACAGTAAATGTAACAGCTAATTATTCATCTCACCAGGCTGAGGTAGAGGTTCAGGCCACACTTTACGCAAGATGTGAACCGTGCTTCCTGACTGAATGCCATAGAATTCCAGCGTCTGATCGTCCTTGAGCCTGCAGCCACAGTGAAACAGATCTATAAAATTAAAAAGTTACAAGAAAGACAAAATAAACATATGCTGGCGCCTGAACACAATAAAGAAAATTTATCAACAGGGATAATCGTTTATAGAGGTCTAGCTACTAAAGCAACCAATCAGCAGTTACAATTCCCTGGCACAGGGAAGCTGGAAAGATAAAAGGCAACTTTTCATTGGTTGCTATGGGTTACTGGACCAGTGAAAAGCTTTCCCCTGTTTATTCAATTCCCCTGAGCTTTCACCTGACATTGGTGCTATTCACAATAATAAACAGGAATTAAGTGGTGAGAAATAGCACATTAGAGGAGAATTAATAATTACATTATAACAATAGCCCATGATTGTATTGTCATTTTTATTTCATGCATGATGCTACATAACAGGCACAATTAATGAAGAACTATATTTACCAATCAGCTCAGGGTCCGGCAGTAACTCTGGCAGCATGGCTGTAATCAGCTGTTTAACAGTTGCCACTTGGTGTCCACAGGAACCCTGCCCAGGAAGGTGCACAGTGGTTTTAGGAGTAAGAGGCTGGTCTGCCAGCTGAACGCGGATGATCAGGTCAGACATTTCTGCAGAATTTAGATTTCTGTTGGTGAAGAAAGTGTCAGGGTTTGATTTTGAGTAGCCACTATACACTTTTAAAACCAAACACATATAGAATCCACATGCTTAGTACTGAATTACAATAAAGGTACTAAGGCATGTGCCTATAAGCCAGTGGTTCTCAACCTTTTTATTGCCGTGACCCTTTAGTATAATTCCCTGCGATTTGGCGACCCCCATTTATTAATAATTATTGTGCAACCCCATTTAATCCTTATATTTCCAATGCTCTTAGGTGACCCCAGGCAAATCATCATTCGACCCCAAATGGGGTCCCGACCCACAGGTTGAGAACCACTGCTATAAGCAGCTCAGACAGAAGGGCATCATTACCTTTTACTGCATAATATAGTCACAGCACGGCCAGTTTAATAAGCCTATAATGCCAAGCATTCTGTGCCTATAAGCTCAGGAGATATAAATCCAACACTGTGGGGGTTATCGACTAAAGTCCGAATTGTCACGTATTTGGGTATTTAGAAAACTCTGCGATGTGATGAATTTGCCATCTAATGACAGTTGCACACAACACAATAGACTGCTACGGACTCGGTCACAATTTGATTATGGGAAAATTGTCGAGGTCGCAAATTTGCTATGGGAATTCTCTGTTAAAGAAGTAATCCTGTCAGGGTCTGCTCCAATGCCTGACTTGAATCTCGTCAGGTTGAGTGGGGCTAAAACGATGACTGACATAAAAGTTCCTCCAGTCAGATCCCTTAAATCATGATCTAGCAGAAATCTGATTGGAGGAACTATAATGTCAATCATCATTTAGCTCTGCCCAACCTGACTTGATTCAAATCAGGCATCAGAACAGAAAGGAAGCAGGGAGTTTACTTTTTTTTTTTACTACAGTCTTAGCTGAATGCTTTTAGCATTCAACTAAGACAACTCCCTGTTTCCTACAAAAGTCTGTTAAGTGGACCTCATAGGTCCACTTTAAGGCCGAGTTCACACAAGCGCATTTAGAAAAGCGGGTCCCGAAAATACGCTGGAAAGTTCAGGCCAGCGTTATCTTCAGGAAGCACTTTTCTATTGTATTTACCTGACGCAGTGTGAACGCTCCCTCATTGTTCGTGGCTCCTCCTATCTGGTGACATTCTTCACATCGTGTCGGTACGTGACAAATACGTGGCAACAAGTGGAACTGGCATTCAACGCACTGGCATTCAACGCTAGTATGGCCAGAGCAGGTAAGTAGCATAGGAATTTGTGGCACACATTTTTTTTTCCAAGTACAACATATATATATATATATATATATATATATATATATATATATGCACTAGCTAGCATATTTACGCCAGTGTGAACCCAGCCTCAGTTAATAAGGAGTAGAGAATCAGTCACAACCTGAAGACAGATTAATTCTCACTTTGATCAAAGATAAGCATCTAAAATGATTTTAAAGCAACTCTGCAGCATGTGTATTTTATATGCCTACGGTACTTCAGAGGGACAAAGTCATATATACAAACATATGGCATCCCCGAATAAAACTGTATTAGGACCCTGGAGCAAAGAGTGCCAAAAAGCAAAGAGCATCCAGACACACGTGTTAAAGGGACACTATTTCCTTATTACAAACTGAGCGAACTTTAGGCAAGACTCCAACATTACAACGCATTCTGTAGAATGAACTGGAAAGAAAGTGAATTTGAAATGTGCATTTACACAATGGGGCACATTTACTAAAGTCGAATTGCTTATCCCTATAAAAATGAATTTGATTAGCTCT
>WMED01000155.1:0-35157 GCA_019650415.1 Pipa parva
CATAATAGTAAATGGTCTATGGCGATATCCTCCTATATTGCTAAATCCATGGCGATATCTAGCGATATTAGCGTTATAGAGGATATCGACTTTAGTAAATATGCAATGTCTGCATTTATTAGTCATTAAGAAGGTTGATGGAATGACTTTTTAGTATACAGTAGTATTTTTATTTTTTTCTAATTTTTTTAAAACTTTATGTACAGAACCTTTTTTTTGTTGTTTGCATTTTTGTTCATATTTATTTTGTTGACGTTTAGTTCCGAAAAGAAAGAGAAGTAATAAATAAAAAAATCAAGCCTCACATTTTTTTGATAAATTGGTTGATGAGAGTGAAACAATCCTCTGTGATCAAAAATTTGAAGCAAAACAAGTCAAATAATTCAAAAGTCACCAAAAAGGGAAAAATAAATTACAACTATTACAAGTACTACAAGATTCTAAAAGTTATTTCCAAGGTGATCAGCCCCCTGACATGTAACGTAATGAAATTTATAATTTTAAAATATCCAGTTTAAGATGGGGAAAATCTTAAGGTCATTGAACTCTGCTATTTCAGTTTGAAGAGAGCCAACAACTATGCTCTGGGTATTGTAAATAAATACGGATTATAAAGAAAGTTTCTAAGGGCTGATTGACCCTGATAGTTTGAGCTCTAACCCTAAGATTTCGGTCTAAGGATTAAGCCTTATGAGTTCACAGGTATATTATTATTTTTTATTATTATTATTATTTATTCATTCTTATATAGCGCTACTATTTTACGCAGCGCTTTACAGGGATTCATCATTCACTTCAGAATACTGATTTATAGCTTGTGTGTCAACCAACCCATATTCCCAGCTAGCAACACAATGTCTGCTAGAAAAGGAAAATGTAAAATGTAATGCAAAAGAGTTTCTCAAATATTTTGTGATTTCATTTACACATACAAAGTGTCACTATGCAATGCCCCTTGTAGTTTATAATACTATATTTAGTACAGTAAAAGGAGATTTTACTTACTGATAAATCTTTATCTCTCAATATCTCTTGGAGGACACAGGACCATGGGGTAAAACTGCCTCAAGTGGGAGGGAGCTTTAGCCTATGGTCCTGTGTCCCCCAAGAGATTAGAGAGGAATATTAAATAAATAATTTTCAAAAACAATCTTTATATAAGGGGATGTATTAACAGGGGAATTCCATAGCAACCAGTTAACAATTAGCATTCATTTATCTTCTGCAATTGAAAGAACGAAAGCAAACCAATGTATTTCTCCCATAGTTTCATTTTATCTATTATTGTGTTTCTTCATCCCAACTATTTTCCAGTCATGGGACCATAATGAAATCAGTCCAAGGCAAAATGAGAGTTATTGAAATGATTGGCTCTCCAATCAGTGCTCACCAGCCATTGATACACTGGGGAGACATTTATAAAAAAATCCAAAAAATTTTCTCCTGGTATATCAATACATATATTAATTAGGTTAAAAATATCAATATTGCCAATATCGACATATATTAAGCCACTTCTGACCCTTTTTTATTGCTGGAAAATGTTTGCCTTGTTGAGGGTGGCGAAAACCCATTATTCTTTATAGAAATGGTTTAGAACTTTTTTTATGTCCCCATCGAAAGGGAGTTCCATTGAAAATAATGTAAAGTGTTGCAGTATTAACCCATCAATATTTATCAATGCGAAAACCACCAAAATGGATCGAATTGCAGTGAATAGGTCGAAATGACCTTTAGAAATCACCTCTTTTGTGTTCTAGTACTATGTAGTGTTATTCATCATGCGATCAAATCATTTCTGCTGTCAACTAGCATGTAATTGCTCTTAACAGGGATTCATTGAAATACGTCAAGACTGACTGCTAGACTGATTTAATTTCATGAATATTATGTTAACACTGGAACAAAGAAAACATAAACAATACAGACTATTCCAGACAATCGTTCATTTTCCATCCACTACAAGTTGTTGAATTTGTTTATACAGATGGATTCTTTTAACCAATGTATCAGCAGATGCAGAATTAAGTAAGATTTTATAACATTTTCCATTGATTCTATGATTTAATATATTGAAGCTCTTTGTTTAAAGGATTTATTAAAATACATTCATTGTTGGTAAAACACACATTAAGATTCTTATAAATAAAATTATTTATGGAATTGACAACGTTTAACTGTTGGTTTCTTTTCAAGCATATCTGAAATCCTCCTTCGACCAATCCTATATTACCAGGTGTCCTTACCTGTGCACCCTTGATTCCTTGTGGTCCCTGAACTCCAGGAAGTCCCGGTTGGCCCTAAGAACACATGTTCAACAATTAGTCTCTGAAGTCAACAAAGCAAAATAAAATTAAAAAAAAAAACATAAAAATGTTATATATCTTACTGGTTTTCCTATCTGTCCTATTCCAGGAGGCCCCGGGTCTCCCTTTGACCCAGGTTTTCCGGGAACACCAATTACATCTGTGCCTTCTGCATTGATTATTGGACAAGAGTCACATGCATCTCCCTGTCATCAAACAAACAAGAAAAATACACTGATTGTCAAAATTAAGGGGGTTATTCACTAAGGAACGAATTCAACTGTCAAATTTTCAAACAGCGGATTCCCATAGCAAATCCATTACAATTTCCCCATTGTAAAGTCACGACAATTTTTTAATGTTAAGACTGTGACATTTTTCCCATAATAAAGTCGCGACTGCAACAATATTCTCATTATACAGACGTGACTGAGACAGTAGCAGCCTATTCCGACTGTCTTTATCAGGCGAATTCACACCTATACGCAACAATTCTGACTTTAGTGAATAACCCCCTAAAAGTGTTATGCATTTGTAAAGCTGTGTACTTTATTGCTTCTGATCAGCAGAAGTGTGCTACATGCCTGGAGAACCAGTGACATAAAATCATTTTATTTGGATTGGGATGGCAGTTATTCTCACACTGTACTTGTTTTGAAAAATAGAAATTTCCTTTGTATTAATTTCTGTTTTTCCCCCCATTTTATTGTTGTAGTATCTTGGTTTGTTTATGGCTTTCTTTATTACTTTAGATAATACATATTCACAAAGCGCCCTGCAAAGTTCAATTAATAAAAAATAGCTGCAAGCAGCAACAAGAAAACAAGACAAAAAGTAGGAAATAGAAAAAAAAGAGCATTTTTACAAGCACTGAAAATGATTGCCTGCCAAGCCAAGCCAAATTGTGTTAGTGATCCTTTACCGCAGACGTGGAAGAAAGTAGACAAGTCATAAGTCTTGGAAATCTGAGTTTTAAAGGACTTTTAAATTCTTCAAAATGTAAAAAAAAAAAAAAAAAATTAAAGCTAAAATACTTAAAAGCAACAAAATAAATGCTAAACCAGTCTCACAAGAAAATAATTCATTAAAATAGTATGCCAACCCTAGCAACAGCAAATATCCTATTTTACAGTTTGCAATACTAGGTTTTATTCAGGTACTTAAAGATCAATGTTATTTGTTTGTGGTTTTATACTACATAATTATTTATACAACAAATTCTAACGGGTAATAATATGCCAGAATAGACTAGAAATAAATGTGTGCATGTAGTAAAATCCTTTAATTCTTTGACTAGTTTTTGTCCTATCTACAAACGTTTGTAGTCCTAAGACATTTTTAATAAAAATATTCACACATTTTATATATATTTTTCAATGACAAATACATTGTAGAAAGCTGAAAGCTGATTATATTATACTTTTTAGTATAATAGTATATATAGTATATTATATTATAGTATAATAGTATAGTATGTATGTACTGTATGTATGTATGTAGTATAAAGCTGAAAGACGAGTACTGTAGTATTATACGATACTTTATAGTATAATAGTATAGTATTATAATAATGTAGTACAAAGCTTAGAGATGAGCACTGTGGTATTATATGATACTTTATAGTATAATAGTATAGCATTATAATATGTAGTATAAAGCTGACAGCACACGAGATGATTGATTGCAGCTATTACCAAGTATGTACTTTTTTTTACTGTACTGATTCATACTACAAAAGTACTTCAGTAAAGTCCCAAGTATACATACCAACATGAGTTTGAGTTTACAACAAAAAAGGCATTAGGCGTTCTGATAAAAACAGGATTTGTTCAAAAACAGATGTGGCTCAGGACTTGCAATCACAACCTTCCATAAACAATCAATATATAAGTCATATTATTGTTGTGACGTTTTTCACTAATATTCAATAATGAGGGGAAGTGAATGTTTATGGTTACTGCTTTTTGCAGTAAATATTTGTTATATATAATATATTGGTCTTATTATTTGACTAGTTAAGCAGATATTTCAGGGAAATTCATAAACAGAGCAGATGTTTAAAGACTTCTAGAAGCCTATAGCAACCAATCAGTGGTTGGCTGATACTACACTATATCCACTGTACCACTGAATGCTTACTGCTGATTGATTGCATTTGGTTACTAGATCTCATTGGAAGACTCCCTCTGTTGATTCATTTTCTTGAAAGTCTTCCGAACTAGTCAAAATAAGACAAAGGCATTAAATGTAACATTCATGTACTGTAAAAAGCAGTAACCACGGACATCCACTTCATAAATCATAAAATTCAGTTGGAAAGTAAATACATTATATTTGTTATATCCCTTTAAATGAAGAGGGAATTTACGCTCAAAATTCTCCCAGTTATGGCCATAATTTAAGCATGTCCAGTTAGTTCTCACCTTTTCACCTTTGATTCCCTGCAGTCCTTGTATGCCTGCTTGTCCAGGCAGTCCTGGTGAACCAGCAATCCCTGTAGTACCAGGATCCCCTGCACTTCCAGTTTCTCCCTGTGTCAAAAGCAATGATGTGGATTGCAAAAAGGTATCTTCATGTTAATGATAGCATCTTGCCCCTTGTATCACTTACCTTTTGTCCCTTCATTCCAGGATCACCTGGTTTTCCCTGGAGACAAAAGACAATTATAAACATCAGACCTTGCAGGCAAAAATAGACTGTTAGAAAAATGAAACTGAAGTTAGGCAGCTAACAATACAAACAGCATTGTTAGAGGAAAAATAGCAGGGATATATCAAATGGAGTATAAAAGGCTACAGCCACATTTTGCATTGAGGGATAGTGTGCTTCTTTCTTCATGGCCACCACTAACACCACTGCCAATCCCCTGCTATCACTGAATTTCCCTAGCTGGACTGGGCAAGTGTTGCTTAAGTCAGACTGGGTAGCAACTCTAGGTATGAATTGCAGGTCTTCAAGTTGCCCATTCTACACCATGATTAACTGATCGACAGAAATGTTGGTAAACACATTTTAAGTAACTGAAATACTAACTCTAAGGTTCCCACAGGCTACAGTGATGAACATCTATTCAGATGCATCCACTGGTTTTTACACAACTACGCACAATGCATATGAAATGATGACTAATCAGCACTGCACAAAGTGGATTCTTTATGGTTTGCATAGAAAAGTCATTATTTCCAGCAACCACGGGTCCTCCTAGCATCTATTTTATAAACTTTATTCCATTAAATGCATCTGATTTGTAACGGCAATCCATTTGATGCATATAGCCAATGAAATGTACAAGCTGTATCTAGACTTATCCAATAATTTATAGGTGTGCAGTTTTAAAGGAACAATATACTGTAGATGAAAACTTCTGGTTTAGACATGTTTGTCTAGATCACCACTTTTCACTAAGGCAGCATTTACTGGAATAAATCCATCATTTAATTTTAACTATACCTCTGGTTAAAGGGATGAATTGCTAACATTAATTTGAGCTGTCAAACGAAGGTTGCCAACTCATCCCTTTAAAATTAAATGCATAAAATCTATATATTGACTTGAAATAAGTTTACATGCATGGCGCAGAATTCAACTTCTTTCAACAGCCATGCAGCATGCATTTGAACCAATTTTATATTACCTCTGCTGTGTGTTGATTTTATTTGTGTTTTGTTTTAAATCAATGAGCTGGAAATCCAATAGCTCCATACATGCCAACATTACCTTTACAGAGATAGACTTATGAAATGTACCTAGGGTACTATAACTCTATACCACATTCTATTTAGACATGCTGGTTTTCACACAGACCAGGCCCTAAATGAGAGAAATTAGGTATGATTCTTAACTCAAGCGGGTCACTGATAAAAATGACAAAAACATGACATAGTAGGTAACTTTCAAGATCTTTACAATAGTAAAAAAAAACCCACACAAGTCAGCGTCACTTTAGCCTTGACTAAGCCTCCAACTTTCCTCTACCTTAAATATGGCAGGGGGAATACAAGAGCAGGGGTCTTTATTATTAGTATATCAGAAAAGAATCATATGAAAAGGCATGAAGCTAGGAGTTTAAGTAATGTGAACAGCCTACATAAGTACCAGTTTATTCAGCAACCTTCTGCATTCAATCTATGTTTAGAAATAGTGATAAGATTTGAAACACATATCTGATAAAGGGGTCTCCCCTGAAACATAATGTGTTTCCTCATCTGTAATAAATTGGTATTTAGTTGAGTGGCTTGCATTGTTTTAGGAAGCGCTTAAAATAACTCATAGAGAAAGATACCTGGTACCACAGCAGTGGATAAGGAGGCAAGGCTTTTGCTCTTACATTGTTATATATCAGTGATGCCCAACCTTTGTTATCCTGGGGGCTATATAAATATGTGACACACTTGTCACGGGCCACTTCAAAGTCGTAACAAATTTTAAAGTGACAACCGCTACAATTTTACATAGTAAAGTCGTGACTGTAAAAATATTCTCATTATCTCTTCTCAAATAAAGTCTCCCCTGTACATGTGTCCCGGCTTGCTGTGTGAGGATCACGAGGGACTGCTTTAGTGTGGAGCTCAGTATAATGCGGCTATCTGCCCACCTCCTGGAAGTCTCCTGATGCCGGAGCTCCTGGGATATGCAACTTTACCTAGATAAATATCTCAGGAGCTCTGGAGGGCGTGAGACTTCCGGGAGGCGGGCAGATAGCCGCATTATACTGAGCGCCACACCAAAGACAAAAGGCAGAAGCAGAACCGATATGAGCAGATAGCTATGCATCATGGGCCAGATATGGCCTGCAGGCCGAAGGTTGTGCACCACTGTTATATATTGATAGCAGTTGATCCTTAATTGGTCAAACGTGGATTTTCCATGCTTTCTTTTTTCTCCCTCTTACAAACACTATATATATAAAAAAATATGAAACAAATGTGTCAAACTGGGAAACCATTTGGCTGGTCCATACGGCTGGTACATTAACCATTTGGCTGGTCCATACGGCTGGTACATTAACCATTTGGCTGGTCCATACGGCTGGTACATTAATCATTTGGCTGGTCCATACGGCTGGTACATTATCCATTTGAAACCATTTCTGACTCAACCACTGGGCTAAAAGGACAGTTGGCTTAGGCTCCCCAATAGATTTGACTTTACAATAGTAGATAGTTCCTGCATCCCACTCTTAAGAGGGTAATTCAGCATCATGCGAAGTTATCTCCAGATCCTTCGCATCACTTTGGAGAGGCTGTTATGCTCTCGCTGATGTCCTGCACGTGCACATCAGCGAATGCTTTAAAGGGATTCCAGTCTCGGAGATGCGACTCGAGTGGTCTTGCCGAGACTGGAATCCCTTTAAAGCGTTTGCTGATTTGCACATGCAGGACATCAGTGAGAGCATAACAGCCTCTCCGAAGTGATATGAAGGATCCGGAGGTAACTTTGCACGATGCTGAATTACCCCCTTATTGAAGTATTGCTCTTTGCTTCTGCAAAGTTACTATATGTTTGTGTTTTTGTTGATTTGCAAACTTTTATATTTAATTATTCAGTAAGTAATCTTAAGCAGTCAGGCCACAAAATGTTACTTTTGCCTTGGACCCCCTATTTTGTTGAGCTAAGCTTGCATCTCCGTAATGGAGAACACAATCTTGGTGGAAAGTGCACAGTAACCTTTTGCAGCCAAATGATGTCCTTCATTGATGTAACTTTCAGTTGACTGATCAAAGGTAAATGTTGACTGTCTGATTACTGCATTAGTTTACTTTTGCACTTATCACTGGAGCTCATTTATAAGTACACAGATCCATCCCATCTGTTTTATAGTTATACTGTATATACTGATACAGTAAACAAACCCTCAATTTTGACAGGTGGAGGGAATCTAAATTGAGGGATGACTTGAGAGCTGTGGAATCAGCAAAAAAAATGAGTTTAGTTTAACAAGTTTACAAATTAGCCTTTTAAACCATATTCATGTGGGTAATTGTACTGGTATTGGACCTAAACACCTACATTTGTGGCATTGATCTTTTGCATTAGAGAATATAAACACAAACAACAATAATGTTCCCTTTCATTTATAAAAACTGATGCATGGTCTTCCAGTCACGCAAGAGCATTCCTTCATTCTACCTGGATTACTTACGTTCTTTCCTGGCAACCCAATTCCTGGTTCTCCTTGCTCCCCCTTGTTCCCTGGGTGTCCTGGCATAGCAATAACTGTTTCGGGATTTACTACTTTAGCTGGAAGACTTGAACACATAGTGCATGGCTCCCCCTGTAGATGAAAACATCAACGTTATAAACTCAACTACCAAACTCACTCATTATCAGCCCCAGAAACCTGACCCCAACCTTTTCTCCTTTAATTCCAGCTGGTCCTGTATTCCCCAGCTCGCCTGGAAAGCCCTGTGGAATGAAAAAGCGGTGACATTAACATACCAGATCTCCTGAGTGATTGATAATTTATGTTGCAATTAACTACTAAATAGTTCCCTTACCCATACCTTCATAAATGAACTGGCAATGACTTAACACTTGAAATACTCACTTGTACCCCTGGTGGTCCTTGAGGCCCTTCATCCCCCTGTTAACAAATATGACAGGTAAGAAAGACACTTTTCATATTCAGAATGATTGAAACATTTTACAAAATGATGTCCTATACCTGGGAACAACATACAATAATAAATAAGGCCTTACCTTTTCACCCCGGGGTCCGGGTTGTCCAGGTAAACCAGGCTTTCCCTGTGTGAAAACAGTGCAACTTTTACTGGGTCATAAATTAAGTCATGGATATAACAAAAGTCATAGAGAAATTAGGATTTGGAAAATAAATAATACAGTTATGGTTGAATACATCACATATAAATTGTCTGCTACTGTTCCTCCCTCGGTATATTGGGAGGTTTGCTTCCAACTTTTAACTCCTACTTTCCATTCGAAATTCAATAAAGTTTGTAAAAAAAAAAATAATTGAAGTTGTATGTGTTATATATATATTCAGCTGGTATCTATTTTGACCTAGCCTGACAAAATTTGAACATGCCATCAGAAGTGCCACATTACAACATTTTCTTCATTAAACAGACTGTTTTTAATCATAGGTTTTTTTTTTAAACATCCCATTGAAGCAGTTGCTTTCCTTAGGGGACAATAATGTGTTTGTTTCTAGAATTCATTCCTGGTAACCTTCTGAAGAAACTGAAGGATGGGACAATCACAAAGCCTGTTATAGGGGAAAAAAGCGCTAGTAGGAGGTAATCTTGGAATACTTTGAAAACAACTAAAGATATTAAGTGTTCCGAATCATACTTTGTATACCTATTGTGAATGCAATTCAGAATGTGATCATGCACACAACAGGAAGAGAAAAGTATCATTTTTGGCACTATGGGGAACTTAATTTTAAAGCATGCATGCCATGACTAGAAACGCAATTGTGTAATCTACAACAACAGGAATGCATCCCTTCCTTCAAACAATCAAGGCAAGCTGAGGGTCATGTGTACCATTTTTTTTCCCTGTTTTTTTTTTAATTAAGAACACTTTTGACAGTGGAAACCATTTTCAGAAATGGCAGTGCAGTCAAAAATTGTCCTGCTCAGTCCTTTCAAGGGTATAATTTCTACTAGACAGGGCATGGCGTATATTTTTTACACAGTCACTTCCATGTACGTCCCCACTCTTTATACTTCCTCAGCACAATGTGGTGCACGGAGACACCATGCAGAAGCAGCTGTGTGTCAGGGGTGGCTGGGCCCAACCACGGCACAGACACAATTGCAGCCATTAGCTCTGTGACTGTGGTAGTTACAGCACAATCCCTGCCCTTGGGCTGGAAGCAATTTCCAGGCTCTCATAGCACACAGCAATCATACATTTTTATTGTGCATCGTCAGAGTTAGCAGCTACCACACTGACACTCACATATGCTGTTCTCGTTGCCCAAACCTTGCTTAGCTGGGAATAAATATTAGAAACCTGTTAAAATCTGACATTCATCTCTAACAATCTTCTTACTTTCTATAATTTCTTCTCCAGTGTCTAATACAAGCCAAAATAGAGTTTTCTAACTACTGGCTCTATTTAAGTAAGTAATAGGGTCTTGTAAGAGACACTAGTATAAAATATGAATGAACTGCTAAAAAAAAAAAAATTAAGTCTCATATAAATCAAAGTGGAGCTTTTAAAAGCACCATGCTACTTATTTCAATTGGCTGAAAAGTGTAAACTTTATCAAACGTTTGAATAATACAACCTATGTATGCATGTTTCTAATATTTTGTTATCATTTATGTGTTTAATGTTATTTGTATTACCTTCTGTATACTTTTTATCCTCTTATTAACTTATCCCGGAGAAACCTTTAGCTAAAGTTTTAGTAACATTAAAAGCCTGTTACATGGGTACAAGCTACTTTGCAGAGTAAAAGCATCGTTATGAACTTGTGTGGATGTGATTTATATTAAAATGAGTATCTTTTTCTTTAACAACGTTTTCACCAGAGAGAGTTATGGTTGGCCAGGCCCCAGTATGGATACTTTAAGTAAATGTTCAGCCTTTGTAAATCAAACCTAAAGAGCCTCAGGCAACAGGCAATTGCTAGTTTGGCTTAACCACAGACTTCAACATTAGTGGTTCACCAGTGACAAAGTTCACAAAGAATAGAAAATCACATTCATCTGCTCCTCGGCTTTGTTCAGTAACCCATGCTTATCTGCAATAATGTTGGAGACTTTGCAGTCTCTTCTGGCAGTGTAATGAGATAGCACAAAACAGCACCTATTGCAAATCAAGCAAGCCTTGGCTGATCTGATTGAACACCTCTGCTTTGACTGATGTGCTTCTAAAATAAGTTTAAGCTGCTTCTGCAGATGGGCTTAAAGCCAGCCAGACAATACTCTCCTCACTTTCCTACTGACTGATGCCTGGTAACCCAGTGGATGAGCCTACAGCTTTGCCTTTGTAGTTTCTCCTGCCGTTCAGCAGGAACAAGATCTGAATTCATTTTTCCCACATTATAACACCAGTGACATGAGTAACAATCACAATGAACAATCCATTTTATAATTCTCACTGTTAGGTACGGGTGGGACAAGGAGTGGGCACTTGTTCCCCCTGGAAAGGCCACCAGCCCATGGCCATATAAAGCAAGAGTGGCACATTGGGAGTCACCCTTGCCTTTCAATGTGCCCCTTGCCTTTCAATGTGTCCTGCCCCAGTGCATCAGGGGTTTCTGATTCGTCCTGATGCATCATGTGACTGTGACTTCATGACGTCACATTACGCTGTCGTCATGCAGCCGCCCTCCCCTACATTTCTGATATGTTATATCTACTTATGTTATGTTGCTATGTTATATCTACTTAGTAATGTGCACACATCATTTCCAAAATGATAATTAAAAATGATAATCTCCTGCCATAACTGCTTTCTCCCCACCTTAATCACCGGCTCCATTTACCATTTGTACTTTAGAATATTTTTATACCTAAATATTAATAAACAAAGCAGTAGCTTCTAGTGTGATACCCCAGAATATGGGAATTCCCTGCCACAGACTGTTATTGTGTTCTGATTTTATTTATGAGACACACACAAAAAGCAGAGCAGCTGGATACCACTGCATAAAATAGCAGTAGTTTTATCATGAGAGAAAAACGTTAAAGTGAGGCACGGTCAGCTAACAAAACCCCAACCCTGACAGCAATAAGATGTGTTTCCTTAAACTCAAGAAGTGAAAATAATTCTGGAAAGTTACTGGAGTGGGAGTGCTGAGAGAGAAGCCCCACAGAGAGAGAAGCCCCACAGAGAGAGAAGCCCCACAGGGAGAGACAGAGTTTCATTGAGGAGAGAAACAGCTATAAACACTCATTCTAAGCAGAGTGTATCTGACTGTAATTGAAACTGTTCCCCCCCCCCATCATGGCCGGGCCAAGGAGTAGGCAACCGCCTAGGGTGCTGCCTATGCTGCTGGGGAGGGGGTTGTGCTGTCCTGCAGTGCTGCCTGTTTTCCTATAGACTAACTCTTGTCAGATAACTAAAGTGGAGCTGTTGTAGTATAATACTTGCTATAACATGGGGGGTTAGGTATTCTCAATCATCTTTATAAATATGTTCTAAATATGTCACTAAAATACACTTGTGGGGTGGCAAAATCTGCCACAAGCCCCAGCTCGCTCCTCTTGGCCAGAAGGTATGTGGGCATTGCATGTCATCAACATCCAATAGAACAAACACACTCATGCCCTCCATAAACATATTTAACCTTGGGTACAAAGCACTAAAATAGCAAAAGGCTATAGAAATTAAAAAAAAATACTAGAAACTTTGCTTAAATAAATAAAGGCTTCTGCATCTCTGCCTTCTTGAGCATGATACACTACGTATGCAGTTTTCTGACAGGAGTTTATATGATAGTTATAGGATATGTGAATTTACCTTTAAATGAGAGGAATTTAACAACGCAATAAATAGTGGTAACACAATCAGCAGCTGTGCCCTGTCCATTACTATCAAGAATTTACTAAATAAAAAAGGACCTAGCTTTTCCTTGATATGCTGCTTTTTATAAGAATACCAAAAACACAATTGACTTGGTTCCCAAATCACTAACCAGTAGTTCAATCAGTTTATCTCCAGGTTCTCCAGGTTCCCCCTTCAGTCCCTTTCCCATGCTTTGTATTGACGCCATGCCAGGGGACACTGTGGGGCAGGAAGTACAGGGTTCCCCCTTTAAGAAAGAAAAACAATGACATCACTCACAAGTAGAAATATAACGGTATGATCTGAATGTAATGTTATGTGTCTAGCTTTGCTCTATACATATAAAGCAATATTTGTTAGTATGTACTTGTAATTCCTATTCATTATTAGTAAAAATGCTTTTTGTGAAACTGAATTCTTGTATATTGACCACAGTGTATATTTTTTCTAAATGGAGATAAATCCTTCCACTTAGGGGGTTATTCACTAAGCAGCGAATTCGACATTCAAATTCGCAAACAGCGGATTCCCATAGCAAATCTGCAACAATTTCCCCATTGTAAAGTCGCGACAATTTTTTAATGTTAAGATTGCGACAATTTTCCCATAATAAAGTTGCGACTGCGACAATATTCTCATTATAAAGACATGACTGAGACAGAAGCAGCCTATTGCGACTGTCTATATCTGTCGAATTCGCACCTATACGCAACAATTCGGACTTTAATTAATGTGTTTCAGAACCATTGCTTTTAAAAAAATAAATATTTATCATTGAAGGTGTTCAGACAACTGAGCTCTATTAAGCAAAATTTAAAAGCATTTTGAAATAAACAGGAAACATATATCTGTGAAAAGAAGCGCAAATATTTGCGCTTCTTTTCACAGATATATGTTTCCAGTTTTTTTCACTTGTGAGTAGAAGATTTGGCGCCCTTCTTGGAAAAGAAGCAGCATTTTTTCACTTGTTTATACACATATTGTTTTGGACTTTATTGTTTATATCATTTAGTGCTTCCTCTCATTTATTGTTTTTTGTTTGTCATTTTGAAATAAAATTATCGCTCCTTCAGCAAATTATGGGTAGTTTACATGGAAAATGGACCTTTTTCATGTGACTATAATTGCCAGTTTTGGCTGAGTTTTTACATCCAAAGGACAGGACTTTAACTAGAAACTGACGTGGTTTATCTGGGAAAGGATTGGTTTATATAAATTGGGGGTGTTGGAAAAGGGACCAAACCACAAGAGTGTTCTATTATTCTGATATATAACATTGGCATGTTTAATCCTCTTTGAAACTGTTGTACTTGATTTCCTTTTATTTACTGTAAATTCCAGAAGCCATATTAAAACATCAACATGCTGATTATAAATGTAACAGACTTTTATGATCTCACAGTTCATATTCCATTGATAGCTACAGATATTCACTAACATGCTTAGATTTGCTCCACCAGGATACTGGAAGCTTTTAAGGAAAAGTAGGAGGATGAAAAAAAAAAATAGACTGCAACAAAAAAAAGGCAAGGAAGAAAGGGATCTGGTGGGAAACATGTTCATCATCATCTTGGGAAGTATGTCACGTGGTCTATGACTTTAATAAAGTTTAGGGTCTTTAATAGAGATACGCAATGCACATTAGAATAATATCCTTGCTTTTTCTTGTCTAACTGAATAAGAAATGCAATTTGGTGTTGTTTACAATGAAGGCAGTGGAGTTTTCTGCACTAAATTTTCATTTTGTTTAGTTATGGTTCCCAACAGTAGCCATATCATATCAAAGCACTGGATCACAATGGGAAGGTTGGATCCGAGGCAGTATAAGTGCAAAATCCCAGTTCGTTCAGTAGTGTCCATGAGGCACAAAAACACCCTTGACATATTGACATATGAAAGCAAGTATAAGTATTCAACACAAAGGAGGTAAGGGCACTATCTCAGTCACCTCACCCCACATGCAATTTAGAGGTCATTTTCTTCTATTTGAGGTCTCCAAAAAACTGCAATGAGATTGGAAAAATTAGCTTCCTCCCCCCATTATCACACGCAGTAGGGGTACTGCTCCATTTCCTCACAACAAACAGTGGGGGTTTAGTTTGAACACACACAACATTTATCCGGCCTCTCTGCTTCATTGGCCAAAGCAAGAAAAAGCTGGGGAGAGATTTTTTATTTTGATGGGAATATGAGGTCACCAAGAAGTAGTCTGAATGCGGCATCAACATTTCCTGTAGGTTGTATTACCTTCCTTAGCTCAGTGTTCATCGGTGTAACACGGAAGATTACTGGTTGCTTAGTTCATAAAATAATATTTGCCTTTTGTTGTTGGTTACATGACTTTTAAGCTGATTGCTTGTTCTTTGCTTTTTTGAGATTGGTCGCTTGTCTTTGTATGTAGATGCATTGGCTTTTTATTTCATGTATCGCTGGTAGTTTACCTTAGATGTTGAGGTTTGCCTTTGAACTATTTTTTAGCAGATTACATTTCCTTGCAATCAGATGCCTGGCTCTCAAAACTTTTAACTTTGCCAAACTGTTTCACTCACTTCTTTGAATCACAGTCACAAATGGTCTCAAGGGTTTCAGGCTAAAAAAATTTAAAAAAAAAAAAAAAAGCTTTGTTTTGATAATAAAGACAAACCTTCTTGACTCACCTTTTCTCCTTTTGTTCCACTTAAACCTTGGAAACCCTAGGAATGATAAATAAAAGTGATCTGAATAATAACGCTTTAAAATAAATCTTTAATTATGTCAGCTACTATGAATTCACTGGGTGTGTGAGTGAAAAGGATTTAAAATTAGGAAATAAATCAAGTAATTCGTCTGAGGGTGTAGTTGGTTTAAAAATGATACCCAGAGCAGTGCACGTCCCATATGATAAATAAAGTCATTTTCTATAGGGCCAAACCAAGTTTAAAGACCAACATTTGGAATTACTGAACTCTTTTTATTACTAACTGTGAAATAAAAACTAATGGCATTGCATTATGTAGATTCTTGTTGAACAGCTTCAATTCTGTAATATTTTTCACACTGGCCTAAGTTATTTGCTTCAATAGTCTTTACTGAAGATTAATTCCTCCGAGTCCCCACTATCATAAATGTCTTTATGTCTTTAGCTTGCTGGTAGGGGAAATTACAGGGTATTCCAAAGGCTGCACAGTGAACTCACTAATAAATAAATGATTATGAGAACTACATTTCTTATAGTTATCCTAAAGTATCTACATGAGAAAATATTCTAGGCTTTCTTGTAAATAATGGCATAGCTAGATCTATTGAGAAATGTATTAGTTGTTTCACTAGGCCAGGGGTCGGCAAACTTCTTTGAGCAGAGCGCTACGTCACTCCCTCCTCCAGCCGCGACAACTATATTGTGAGCCGCTGGAGGAGCGCACTCTCCCAACCACATGACCTGCCGACGGCCAATCAGAAGAGCCATCGGTGGTCATGGGCGGGGCTTTGGAGGAGTACTCCGAGCCACAGCAAGGCAGCTAAAGAGCTGCAAGTGGCTCGCGAGCTGCACTTTGCCGACCACTGCACTAAGGTTTAGAACAGTGGTTCTTAACCAGGGTTCTATCGAACCCTAGGGGTTTGGCAGAGCCTCCGTCACGGAGGTCAAGACACAGAGGTCAAGTGATTTATCACTAAAGAAGAGTTCGGTGAATGTGCATATGAAACTGGTGGGTTCGGTACCTCAAACAAGGTTAAGAACCACTGGTTTAGAACATCTAATTCAAAACAATTAGTACTATGTGTTCATAATATCTCCTTGTAGCCCCCCAAATTATAAGTAACCTAATGCAAGATTTTACTGATTTGCAAAGGACAATGTATACCTGTTCACCTCTTGAGCCTGGCTCACCTTTATCACCCTGCAAAAAAGAAGACATGTGAGAATATTAAAGGATTAAGAAAGATTAAGGGGGTTATTGGTTAAAGTCAATGAATAAAAAGAGAAATCTAAGCCAAATCCATATAAGTTGTGGCCACCCTTTGCCTTCAAAAAAAGCATCAGTTCTTCAAGGTACACTTGAACACAGTGTTTGATGTAAGATGGTAGGGAGGTTGTTCCAAACATCTTGCAGAACTAACCACAAGTCTTCTGCAGATTGTTAGTTGTGGATTTAAGTTGGGAAGTGCTGATGAAATTATATTTCTCATACCGATTCTGTGTGACTCAAAACGTACAATTGTGATGATGTTATTTTGTTAAAAATGTTGGTTTCAAGTAAAAAAAAAATTTGCCGGCACGTGAGTTGTATACCTTTTGCATCCATATATGTTTTTAATCATGAGTTAATAAATTTTTGTTTGTTTTAATTAACTTCTAGACCCAGGAGTGTGTGCCAATCTTTTTTGCTTTTGTCTGTTTGGTTGTTTTGGGACAGCACCTGGGCATATAATTGTTTAAGGAGGTGTGCTTGGATTTTTTGCTATTTATATATATACAGTATATATATATATATATATATATATATATATATATATATATATATATATATATATATATATATATATATACATATATTAAAAAGATGAGTATTGCAATACTTGGAGATACCTTTTTTATTGGACTAACAGTCAGTTTATATAGACAAGCTTTCAAGAGGTCTGTCCTCCCTTTATCAAGTCTCAAGCAATACTCTTTTATTATCTTATTATTTCAATACTCATCTTTTTTGCATCTGTGAACTAACATGACCACTCGATCCTTATATATAAAAAGCTCTTTTTTCCTAGACATACCTGGAGCTGGCACTGTTTCTGTGGCCCTGGAAGTGTAATATCCTTTTCATTCAGCATGTGAATGTGAGGAGTACTTTCAGTGACATGATTATGGTTTACTTTTAAATCATCCATTTATGTCTCCATTACTTACCTCCTCTGCCAGTCTCCCTACACATTTAAGGCCTTCCTGGATAAAGGCAGAATACTCACATAAAGCTCTGAGTTTGCATCTATCCGCCACTTCCCCATGTTCACTATTCATCAAACTCTGGGATGTGGGGGAATATGTGAACAATTCGGGTGACTACAATCATCATGATTTTACAGAGCACTTCACATCACTTTGTGTGTGCATGCACAGGTACTTCTACTATTGACTAAGCAACTGAGAGTGTTGAAGGAGCGAATGCAACTAGGGGTACTACTCCGAATTCACCCATTTGACTTTGCCACATCAGATTGGTGAATTAGGGGGCTGATGGTAGGGCTCCACATTCTACTTCTATCTGACTGACATATGCCACACAATGCATCTGACAGCAATCGCCACTGTCCGCTTGTACAAGACAATTCACCGATTAGTCAATAATGAGAAGTGAATTTGTGACTATTATGGAGAGGTGACTCAAATTGTAGCAAGGTGAATTCACCCTTTAGTCAATCAGCCCCTCATACTTACTGCTTTTCCAGGTTCTCCAATTCCAGGAATTCCCATTTCTCCTTTCTGCCCCTTGGAGCCTGGCATGCTGATCACTTTTTCACCATCAGTTGGAACGGATGGACAGACCTCACATGGATCCCCCTGTAACAATGTGAAAGTAGTCTATTTATTGCATAAAACAATGCAGCAATACATCTCTAACAATGCTCAGTAAACTACAACAGTTCTTCGTAGACAATGTCTAAGTTTAGCAGTCTAGCCCAGACAATACTCAATAGTGCATCAATTTTCTGCATGATATACCCAGTACAGTGCAGCATTACCCATATAACAGACCCTGTACTGTTCAGAAATGCTTCATATTCCATATGCCATACAGGGCAGCAGTGTCCTATATAAAATGGCAAAATAAATTTCAGTGTAGCTCCATAAAGCATGCTCAACAGAGTACAGCAGTGCACCCTAGGTAGTTCTCAATTCAGGACAGCAGTGCCACACACACACAATGCCCTATAAAATGTACCCAATACAATGCATGAGTGACTCATATAAATACATGTCATGTACAGTGTAGCTAGACCATGCCCTATATATGCAGCAATATCCTTAAACAATGCTCAACACAGTGCATTGGTATTTGTTATCTTAGATTCATCAGTGAGCCAGGGTAATCAGAATTCATGTGAATTTTATACTGAAGAAATGGGGAGGCAGAGAGTTGGAAAATGTTTCCTGATTAAAGGTTTTTTTTTTCCGAGATTCTGAAAGACTTAAGGAATCACAATCTAAAATTTTGTTGTCCAAGTCTAGGGGGGGAATTCACCATTGAGCGAAGTGAGCTCCGAATCCTTTGGCTCACTTCACACATGGTGTTATGCGCTCGCTGATGTCCTGCACGCGGACATCAGTGAACGCTTTAAAGGGATTCCAGTCTCGGCGAGACAACTCTTTTGGTCTCGCCGAGACTGGAATCCCTTTAAAGCGCTCGCTGATGTCCGCGTGCAGGACATTAGCGAGCGCATAACACCATGTGCGAAGTGAGCCGAATGATTCGGAGCTCACTTCGCACAATCGTGAATTCCCCCCCTAGGTGGCAACTCTTTTATTAAACGATGTTAGAAAGTATAAAGTGGAAATGTGAGATGGCAGGAGAGAGGTTAAATAAACGCTGAAAGATTAAAAAGAGGATGAGAGAAACATCAACAGCAAGCATCAGTTAAAAGTTTCTCAAATTGAGAGGGTGTAGGGGGACATACTGTATATTATACCGTTTCACTTTTATATTATATGAATTAAATATAAGTCCGGATGCCATGTTACCTTCTCTCCTTTCAGTCCCGTGATGCCTGGTTTTCCCTGTATGAATCAGAGAGATTTTAGACCATTATTAATATTTAAAACCTTACAAGGCTGCAAACGATATGCAATAATAAATCCCAACAAGAATATACTGTATAAAAAAGAAGATTGTTTATGTTATTCCAATTATTTGTCATGCCCACAGTCAATAGGATTCAGGTCTTAGGAGTCAGGGCAATGTGGTGGTTCAGTGTTTATCACTGCTGCCTTGTCCTCCTGGACTTCATCTGCATGGATGTTCTCCCCGCACTTGTGTGGGTTTCCTACCACAATCCAAAAACATCCATTTTTGGATTCCCATAGTAAATCCGCTACAATTTCCCCATTGTAAAGTCGCAACAATTTTTTAAAGTTAAGATTGCGACAATTTTCCCATAATAAAGCGCAACTGTGACAGTAGCAGCCTATTGCGACTGTCTTTATCTGGCGAATTCGCACCTATATGCAACAATTCGGACTTTAGTGAATAACCCCTAGATATTACAGTATTTTGAATATACACATTTAGTTTAACATTGCATTAATTATAAAATCTACAACTGAGTAGAAAATGGAATAACATACTGCATATAAATATACACACCCCAGGGTAGGATGTACTGTAAGCAGATAAAAAAAGAAAGAAAATGTAAAAGTGCATAGAAATGATCCTGTAGGTCATGGAGGCCAATGAATTGCACTGTAAAACAATGTGCACATTACCTGTACATAGATGAAACGAAAAAAATCCTGTTTGCTACATATACTGTATATTATCAAATATGGGAACTGCAAACCGTACATGTATTGTTTGGCAGTGAAGTGACTCAGTGGTTACTACTGCTGCCTCACAGTGCTAGATCCTCCGTATTGATTTCACCCTAGACTTTAACCACATGGGGTTTGTATAATCCTCTGTACTTGTAATGATCTGTATGCCCTGGTTTCCTCCCATGATCCAAAAAAATACTAGGTTCATTAAAGCCCAGCCTGTACATTTAGCATGTAGGTAAAGCTACCATATTGCCTACTTCAGTTGAGGCAACTGACCTATTTTACGTAGTGCTATGTAGTCCCACCACCTACTGCAAACAACAGTTCAGGATGATAGCTTAGTACCTGCTCAAACCTATGGCAAAGTTGTTGTAGCAGCTCACTCTCCAGGGTATGCACTAATGTTTACAGATATGCAAAGAGATCTCTTACACTCAGGGTGTCAGAATACTGATTAGTTACATGAATGCTTAATATATTTTTTTAAGCGTAACAGAAAACAACATTTGCTATCTTGTATACCTTTCCATAATTTTTCAGGGGATATACAGCTCTATTTAACAGACTTCTCTGTTACCTGGCCCTCTACATTTTAGTACAGATTGTCTTTTTATTATTTAAATTGTCCTTCAGCTCTGCAGAGGCAAATCTGAACACTATAAAGACAGCATCCTCCCAACTAATTGGTGTGCTAGTTATATTCATTTTTTTGTTTATTTTTTGTCAAAGATGAAAATGCCTTCGCTCCTCTAGGGCATGGAACATATTTTGTGCTTGCAGTTTCCAGTGGGTTTCTTCCTCTTTCAAAGTGACTTCAGTCATCCTTAAGTTTTTCTACATCATTTGGACAAATAATGTATAAAACGTGCCATTAGTTCACTAATATTTATGCAGGAAAATTTTTTAAAAATGAATGTTTTTTTAAATGCAAGAATTGATAAGCAACAATGCATACCCCCTGCATACCGAGGGTTGTTGACTTCACCTCTTATCAGCTACTTACTGGTTTTCCAATGGCTCCATCTCTTCCAGGAGCTCCTGAGAGGCCCTTCAACAAAATACACAAAAATCAGCAAACGCCAATATTAGATTAATTAGCTTGTCTCTATAATTACAACAAACACCAGTTACACATTTTTTTCTTATATAAATGCCACAATATCACTTTCTCTTTTGCAGTGATCTCCATCTTCATTTGAAGGGCCTGAAATCACCTATTTGCACTTTGCGAGTTGGATCCTATTAAAATAAGGATGTTATGCATAGTTCGTCTATTTAACTCTTGGAAAAATTGGGGGTCTCAAACTTTGCTCCAAAACGGAAAACAAAAAAAAATTATTTGTCTTTTTTATTCCACCCAAAATGTTGGAATACATTTCCATTTTAGCTTTTGTCCACTGCTCATATGTATTCCACATAATGTAGAAGGCATTATATTCCATTAACTTTTTGCTACTCACTTCTAATGTTATCCTATATAAATAACCTTCGGAACCAAAGTAAAACCATTTCAAGCAAATTATTGAAAAAAGAATGAATCCTCTTTTCACAAACTTAAATTATACACTTAAAATTACACAAAGTTCTGAGGCATTCCTTTACAGATGTCATCATACCTTTGCTCCAGGAGGGCCGGGTGGACCACCAGGATTTCCCTGAAAACAGAGTATAGTTGGCATCAGCGTTAATGGGCAATATTAGAAGAAGGTAAAATTGTTAAAATGTAAAACTGAGGGGATTATTGACTAAAGTGAGAATTTGACTGTCGAGTTCCCAAACAGTGGATTCCGTGACAAGTTTCCCATTGTGAAGTCGCAACTGTGACAATATTTCTATTGTAAAGTCGCAACTGCAACAAAATTCTCATTTAAAAACTGCAACTGCAACAGTAGCAGCCTATTATTTTCTTTACCTGGTGAATTCACACCTTTACACAACAATTTGGACTTTAGCCAATAACCCCCTGAGTGTTTGACAGGATTTTACCGGAAGAATGCTTTACTACAAATAAAACTCAAGTGATATTACCTATTGAAGTTAAAATAATTCTTAGAGGAAACCTTAGACTATTATATGACTGTAATAAATCACAGATAATGACATTCCTAAGGTCATTTATTAACTCACAAAGCAGATTTATTAGAAGAAAAGTTAAATCTCCCACTTACACTTAGATGTATTAGTATCTGCAATGGCATATTTCTACACTATTCATCTGAATGGGAAAATCATGTGGCTGTCTAGCCCATATGCTGCATTCAAGGGGGCTTACTCCCCTTAACCTTACCCAGATGTCCCACAAACTGTAAAAAGAAGGGGTCAATAGGACTCCATACCCCCACCCTGTGAGGGTTGAAAAGAGGGAAAAAAGTTTCAAAAAGGCCTTAGGGAAATATTAGTAATTTGTGGGGTGACATTGAACAAAACCTTATATGAATAGGTAAAATGGCCAAAAAGTAAAAAAAAATAAATAAAAACACTTTTTTCTCACTTTGCCACACTTGGTCCTTTTATAACTACCCCGATAGAGCACACCAAACACATCATTCTGTCTCGGTTTCTAACTAATAACATGAGGAAATTCCCACATGAAAGACCAAGTAGGCAGACAGCACCCCTGTAACAGTTCTAACTACCTCCTGCTCAGCCTCTTTATACCAAAAGGCATATCATATGTCTCCATACCACAAGATCATGATTTCCCAGCAGGGACACACTCATCATATGTTTTAAGAAAGCTAACATTACAGTGGAATATTTAAATAAAGCTTACACCCTTCATTTATTAATATTCTGTATACTATTTTAAGTCAAGAATCACATTTGGTAAAATGTAATATTAGAATAAGGTAGTTGATTTTTACATCTATAGCAAATACCCTGGCTGGCTTAAGAAAAAAGAAGAAGTAAAAATATAGATTTACAGGTTGTCCTGGTAACCCAACTCCTGGAAGTCCTGGTTTTCCTGGAGGACCTGGTTCACCGGCAAGACCCTCTGGACCAACAATGCCAATATCTCCCTTAAAAAAGAGATAGAACATAAGCACAATAAGATGTGTGGAGTTTACTATCAAGCTATATATGAATATAGATTACCCAAGTTTTCTAGAATCTGAAATATCGGAGACAAATAGAGATGCAGAATAACGAGCCTTTGTATTTTGTATGTGATAGCCAATATTACATCAATATGATATTATACACTTTGATCAGGGCATTAATGTTATTCTATTGTAGCAATTTTTGGCTAAAAGATACCTTCATTCCAGCATACAGATAGAATTAAAGAGGAACTGAAGTCTCCTAATAAATCACATTTGTTCATTTACATTCTAGCAACATAATAAACCCACAATCTTTCCCTTCCAACTTAACGACCTAATTATCTCTACTCCTTCTACATGCATTATTTTACAAATACAAAGCAGCCATTTTAGCAATTTAGTTCCACCCCCTGCAGAGAAAACTACTGCCCAGGGAAAATTCTTCTTACAGAGCATGTGTAAAACCAGCAGTGTATATACTGACTTGGCAATTAAAATGACAGACGGAATAAAGAATGTATGCTCTTGTAAGCCTTCCCTTGTTATAGATGTTGCACAGTGATAAAGGTAAATGCTTTGCATGTGGAAGGTTGTTGTTTCAAATCCCAGTTTTTATTTATTTAATTTTTCTTTGTCACTAAATAAGGTGCTACCTCTATTTTGTGACTACAGTGAAGTGATTTTTGTTAAGGAATAAAGGATTCAATAAGCTAATAAAACTAATTAAAACAAACAAATATCAGGATTTGAACCAACCTTCTGTATACAGTATATATACTATATATATATATATATATATATATATATATATATATATATATATACTGTATATAAAACAGAGCATGTATTCACTATTGTTTACTTCCACAAAGGAAAAGCATTTGCAACAGTAATTATTGTTACTTTTACAAGCTTCTCCCAAAGTTGCAAGAGTTTGCCTTTATTGAATCATGTGACAATCCCCAACCAATCAAACAATATGTGTGATTACATGTCAAGGTTCATTAGCATATTTATGAGGATCTAACATGTCAGCCAAGAGATACTAGCAGCAGCAATTTTATAAGATAGCACTACAGTCCAAAGGTACTGATTTGCTGCTTCATAATATAACAGTTTATCCCGGCAAACCCAATTATGGTTTGGGGCCTTGGTTCTTCTTTAAGTACTAATTTACTTACTGAATTAAAACAACCATAATAATAATCTAATTAATAAAGAACATTTTTTCTTGTGTTTATAACAATAAATTAATAAAATTAAGTTCTGTACTATTCTCTATTTTCATGTAGATACAGTACATATACTTTTGCAGCCCTCTAGATTAACATATTTGTATATGTATTTGTTAGTAGTTTGTGTAAGTAATGTGTTCTGATTTGGGATTGTTTAGACACTCCTGGTCAAAATTAATATCACCTTTCATTTCAAATCTGGAAAGTCAATCGAAGTTGCCATGTCATTTTAGCAGTTTTACCCATTTTACCACATTTTTGCCTATTACTGTCACAAACAATATTATGATTTATGCAGGTTCTGAAGTGGCTAACAGCTTGCAGCTCAGTATAAAAATCTATTTATAAGGCTGGTAAATACTAATATGGGCAAAATTCCACTGGTACTTTAACTAAAAATACTGTAGTAAAAAAGTGGTGATAATTTATAATGAAAGCAGGAGTTGAAGGGATTTTGATAAATTGTGAAATGAAAGAAAAAAAATAGTTTTATCTTTTCATAAAATGACCCATTTGTGTTTTGTATGCATACAAATATTTAAATATGGAGCAGATCTGAATGAAGCATTTGATATATACAGTACAAAGAGCGGGTCAATTATTACAACGGCAACAAAAGTTGTAGTTGTGTCATGTGCCAGAAGGTACATTCAAGTCTGTTCTAGCTGTCTGTAAGTACTTAGGGTGCATTTTCTTTATTAATAAAAAAAAAAATAGACAAGGAATTCCATTCATATAGATTGCTGCAGGTTATGTGGATCCACATGTAAGAGAATTGACAAAGCACAACTCACCTTTTGGCCCTTAGGCCCCATCACACAGATTTCACCTGGCCTGCCCTGTTGGTAGGAAAACATATAATAGAATGTTACTTATGCTTTAATGATATTATTGAATATTGCAGAGGAAGGGTGTGAAATGAAAGAAACTCATGGAAAGTTAAAGCTTACGTCTCGTCCTGGAGATCCTGAGGCACCTTTAAATCCAAGGTCTCCCTTTTCACCCTTCTGTCCCTAGAAGACAATTGTGTGAAGTAACAAATCAAAATGGGCTTATCCTTCAGGCACATATAACCCCATGCCCTTCTTGAAATATGCCATACATTCACAAATTCACATAAAAACACATACTTTTTCTCCATTCTGTCCCGATGACCCGTCATATCCTCTTGGGCCCTGTTGATGATAAGACATTACTATTACAATGTGTGTATAAATATAGTGGGGGCATGTCTCCTACAGTGATATCATACATGTAATATATTCACTGCAATTCTCAAACCAAACTCATATCCTAACTTTTATATTCCCTTATTTTATGATTATGAATTTTTGGGAAAATTTTTTAGTCAGCACTTTTGTTCACTGTACACATTACTGTCCTATTTAGATTGTTATCTCTATAGGGCAGGGACCCCCCATCCTTTTGCTTTAACCACTTCCTGGCACTTAGAGTGATTTATCTTCATGTTTCTATGCTTGTAATATACCTCGCTTGTGTTATATTGAGCACTTCTCCTATGTGTGTGTTTAAATTGTATTGTTTAATAGTTCAGTTTTTCATAACCAAGCAGAGCTTTATACATAAAAATATGCAATATTACTACTGAATTCTCCTGTGGCACCATTCTACTGATTCTTGTGTAAAATTCAGACTAAGGGTTAGGGGATTTTGAACTTTTTGTGAGTTATGATTTGCATAGTAACAAGGTTTATGTAAATAACTCACTCTTCTTTTGAATCATCAGGCATGTTGTCCCTAAAGCAATGTCAAGCAAGTTTGGATTGATCAGTAGAACTCATCCAAGCAGACAATGTCAGCAATAATTTGTGACATTGTGGATAGCATCAATGTTACTTTGTTTTCATTTATTTTAGCAACATGCTGCATACAATAAAAAATATCTGAAACACCATCCAGGAGAAAACTAAGCATAAATTCGAGTAGCTTATAACACTTCAATGGAAGTTGCAGGAAGTTGTACAACATAAAGATCAATAAAAATATCATGTTAAATGAGACAAATACAACTGTTCCAATACCCGAATAAGGGTGTTTAACACTACTGACATGTTGCCCTCCTATTTATCAAGCCGCATGCACAACTTCCTGTTTCTGGACCACTGAGGGGGTTATTCACTAAGGTGCGAATTCGACTGTCGAATTCGCAAACAGTGGATTCCCATAGTAAATCCGCTACAATTTACGCACTATAAAGTCGTGCCAATTTTTCAAAGTTAAGATTGCGACAATTTTCCCATAATAAAGTCGCGGCTGTGACAATATTCTCATTATAAAGACGCGACTGCGACAATAGCAGCCTATTGCGACTGTCTTTATCTGGCGAATTTGCACCTATACGTAAATAACCCCCTCAATTGAATGTCTTGCTCTCAGACTTTACTTTCTGTATATGTATAAGTACCATCAATTACTAGCACATTTTCTCAAGTCAGTAAAAGAGGGTATATGATCTTGGGAGAAATAAAAACATACTGCTGTTCAACTGGTTCCAAAAGGATGGCAGACCCCTATTTATTGCGCTGATGAAAGGAAGTTGACACACCACCCCGGATCATTGTATGATCTGTGTAGTCCAAATAAATGGGAGACTTCATTTCTTTTGGAACTAGTAGAGAGCAGTGGTACGTTTTTCTTTTTGAGTTATTATCGGGGGTTGCTGGATGCTTCAATCGATGACTCCTGGGATATGTGATGTGAATATGCTGGGATATGGGTTTTAATAATTGCCTAAGTAGTAAGCAAAGAACAATAAACAAATGTCCTTTTCCTGATTCAAAATGTTTCCAGCAGTGGGACTGTGTTTGTGAAAATACCCTTATTCTATTTGCTCACCTTCTTTTTGCTACTGAAGCTACAGAAGATATTTTTTAGGTGGAACAGACAACAAAAAAATTGTTACTTGGCTACATATTCCTCCTTTAACATGGAAAAATGACCCTTAATATTTAATGGTGACTAATATTTACCTTCCATATTTCACTTTTTATAAGAATAACCAAAAAGAGAGAAAAGAAACCCACTTGTAAAGTGCACACTAAAAAATATCTATTTATTCAGTCCATTAATATATGTAACAATATGTCACACCGGGTGAGAAAAACACAAAAAACAAGTTAAAAACAATTAAAAAACAAACATATCTCACAAAGAGACTAGAGTATACACAAACAAAGGAGGGGGGTCAACGCTACCTAAAATATATTGCATATTCTCATTATCATTTGTTTGTGTATACTCTAGTCTCTTTGTGAGATATGTTTGTTTTTTAATTGTTTTTAACTTGTTTTTTGTGTTTTTCTCACCCGGTGTGACATATAGTTACATATATTAATGGATTGAATAAATAGATATTTTTTAGTGTGCACTTTACAAGTGGGTTTCTTTTCTCTCTGTTTGGTTATTCTTATGATTTCTGTATAAAACCCCAATAGTAGCACCTTTATATTGATTTTAAAATATTTCTTTGCTCGCTAGCCCATGTTTTTGCACATATTTCACTTTTTAAAAAGCCAAAGAACAATTTAAAAACCCTATCCCTCTTACCAGGGCCGGCTCCCCCATTAGGCAGTATAGTCAGATGCTAGGGGCGCCGGCTGTATAGGGAGGCGCTCGCGTGCATTTTTTTTTAACTAGTGATGTTGGAGGTGAGTGGGGGGCGTGGGGCAATGGGGGTGTCGCGGGGCGGCGCGGGAAGGGGGGGGCTCCGGGTGGGGGGTTGCCTAGGGTGCCAATAGGGCCAGAGTCACTACTACCTCTTACCCAAATATCAATGAACATTGAGATTCTGTTTTAGACAGTGCTGAGCAGTTCTTGAGAAACCAGCAATATATAGTGATACCCAAGGCTCCAATCAAAACAAAACCACATTCATCCTACTCTCATCTAAAATGTTACTGCCAAAGTTAGGTAGGGTATAACCTACAAGTTTATTACATATTTATTAAGAAATGGTAATATTACATAATTATTTGTAATCAGTAAAGTTTTATTACATTGTGAAAATGTCGTCATTTCTAACACAGTTGAAATATAACAACAGCACCCTCTGTTGGCTGTATGTCAAATACGTTTCAGACAACAAGAGACCTTTCCCTCCCACATGAAAAGCCATAAGAGTTTTACTTAAGAGCCTTTACAGCTCCATAGGAAAATTTATCACGTCTACCATTTCAGAGGCTAAAAAAATTCAGAGCCTATTGGCATAAAAAACATCTGTGCAACAGAAAATACACGGCACATCCGATATCCAAATAAAAACGCTCTCTTTATTTCAAATCATTAAAAAAAAGGCAGGAGACAGCTTCATAGCCCACATCTTGCCTTTTTTAATGATTTGAAATATAGAGTACATTTTTATTTGGATATCGGATGTGCTGGCTCATTTCTTGTATTGTAATAGAAAACATCTGAACAGCTATTCGATTGTTTACAAAAGGATGCTATTCTATCGCTGTTAAAATTCTTCTAACAAAAGTCACCAGATTAGTCAAGTTTCCATATGTAAATAGAATAGTCGTCTTAAACGAATGGTAAGGGGGCAATAAGTGATGTAAGGGTGTTGAATATCATAAATTGGCATCAGGGCCTACATAAACTTTTGTCCAAATAGTAAAGCTCATCATTTGTGGATTTTTAGAAAAAATACAGAGGAACATTTCAGATATTGTTACAGTCAATAGAAATCTTTTAAAAGGACTCTAACCCCCATTTCTTACTAGCTGATTATGATGGTCTTAACCCAGTCTCCTTTATCCACAGGAAAGTAGGGTAGTTTTTAGGATGGGGGCAGATTTGTTTTAGCTGATGGTACTCATCCCAAAAATAAAGGGGTGTGTTAAATGTAATGTAATAAGGATATAATATGGCAAAGCATACCTCCTGGGGTCCTGGGGTTTTTCCCAGTTAAAAATGTATCTGTTAGGATTCTGGCAGTGAAAGGGGTTAAGTTAGATGTTCCTCTGACGAATCAGATGGCCCCACAGGGTTTTTAACTGGTCCACTCCCCCAAACCTTTGCCACAGTATTTGGTTAGGTACTAACAAGGTTATTCTGGCTAGTTTGTTAATAGTTAGTGTTTGTTTAAACCTTTGTATTCTGATTAGGTAAATTTCTAGTTTGAGTATCGGCTAATTCGTTTAGTTAAACTTTCTGGCGTTCTGTCCTGCGCCTTCCCCCCTGCTCAGCGGGTTAGAATTGATTTTGTTAGTTTGGTGTTTCCCGCTAGCTGTGTGAGTCTCCCCTTCAGCGTCCTGCTTCGTCATACAAGGTTTCACTGTGGGTGAGTTCCAACTGGTTGTTATTCCTTTTCTTTGTTATGCTTGATGTTAAAGGGGAGTTTGCCAAGTCATGTTAAAGAAGAGTTTGCCATGTCATGTTAAAGGAGAGTTTGCCAAGTCATGTTAAAGGAGAGTTTGCCAAGTCATGTTAATCCTGAATTTGCAGTGTTCCGTTGGTAAGGTTAATTGGGTGGGAATCAGGTGAAGAAGCTTATTAAGTCCTGCATATCCTGCTTAGGGGACAGTGAAGTACCCCTGAGTTCTCCTGTCCCAACGGAACCCTTGCAAAAGCAGAACTCAATCAGACCTAACTCCATTTAGTAAGTATCCAGCCACTAGGGTCCAGACCTCTAGTCTTTATTGTTGGTCTGACAGTATCCTACCAACACACACACACATATATATATATATATATATATATATATATATATATATACTGTATAAGAAGGAGAATCAAGGGCATCCCCAATATTTAAGTCAGTAAGTACAGTGGTTGCCATGACCTCCAAGAGGCCTGGCTACTCTGCCCCTTCTGGAAGGCCACCAAGTCAGGAAGTAGGGCACATCAGGAGTAGTTCTAACCTTCCAATGTGCCCATCTGTCCTTCCCTATCTGCCTAATGGTTGGCCAGGACCGAGAGGTGGATCGAGAAGTTAGAACTACTCCCAAAGTGTCCTGTGATAGCACGTCATGATGTCATATGACATTGTAATGTTTGGCACCACCCCTCCTTGAGTTGGTTGGCCCCTGCTGACACACATGCACACATAGACAGACAGACATACACAGAAAAGTGAACCAATGCAAGTACAGGTAGAACATATAAACACCTTGCAGATGATATCCAGGATGGATTTAAATCCAGTGCTGTAAGGCAGTAGTGTTAACCACTGAGCCAGTACATTGCCCAACTGTTTGAGAATGTGGCCTGGGGGCAATGTTGAAGTGGCTTATGCCAGTGTAGTTTAGCATCTGTGTATTAGAAAGGTCTAGTCTGGCATTAATTATTTTTCAATATACCCACAGATGTCTTTGAATTCACATAATCAATGTAGTTTAACAGAGACAAGTTGTGTCAACTCTACCTGAATTTAATAGCACCAGTAACTTTAATTTGATTTTGATTTGGTCGCTTACAAAAAGTCATTTGAACTTCTCACATGTGTTAATCAAATTTAATTGAAATGAAACCCAACCAGTGTTATCAAAACAACAGGCAGCTCTTAGCTGTGCAAAGTGCTTTAAAATGTGCATCAGGAAACAGGGGAAATCAAACTTTCTTTAATTGCTTCTTAAAAGAAAGGAAAAGGAGAGAAGTATTATGATTTAAAGGAAATCCATTTTGTCTATCAAGATCAGTCAGGTTTGCCTACACATTACATGTACACATTATTATACATTTACATTTTTGATCATTTGCGCAGCCTAGGTTAAAGTAATGACATCAGGTAGATAGGGTATAGAATGCACGTTTTTCATTGCTAGTGAATGGTGTTTGCATTAGCTGGATATTCTCAAGAGGTGGAGAGGAAATGGATTCCTGTTGAATGACAGGTTTCCATGACTTAAAGCAGAAAATAAATAAACAATGGCCCTGCTGCGGATATGAACATTTTTTATATTGCTTTTTCCGTCATTTATTTTATTGTGATTGTTTGTAGTTGTTTGCTTTATACAGATGGACATTGCTTTATTTATTGAGGCTTACTGTGGAACTCATTTACTAACATAGGTCCAAATGTAATCCATATCAGATGAATAGCAATTAGTACCCGTTGGACAAACTTGCAATTGATGGGCCAAATGTGCACACTTTTGCAAGTAAAGTGCCCCTCTGTGTGTGTGTATATATGTGTGTGTGTGTGTGTGTGTGTGTATATATATATATATATATATATATATATATATATATATATATATATATATATATATATATATATACATACATACATACATACATACATACATACACATGTATGTTATTTGTTTAGCTTGATGGAAAAGCAGATGCTTTTAAAGTCCCTCCTGTTGGCTATTGTATTTCAGACACAGAGGATCTCACTTCTTGTTGCTCCTCCTATAGTTGCTCAAGAAAAATTACCTACTTAACCTTCTGAGACTGTAACTCCCCAGATTTTCACTGGCCCTGCCAAGGTCTGGCCCCACCTAACTTATCAACGCAGCTGTTGACCGATTGCTACTTTCTTTAATGCCCTACCGAAGAACCCCTGGGTAAATCTAGACATAGAAAATACGCCAAAAACGAAAGAGGATATCCCCTTCTGCCGGCAGGCTTATCAGGCCACATTTTCTTATGACTTCACCTAGTTGCAAAGCTTTAAATTTAGGCACAGGAGAATCTAGATTCCATGACTATGCTATGGCAAGGATGTCTCAGACTAGAATACATACTAGTGGACTATATTCTAGTAGTGAACTTTTGAATGAATGAATATGAAACTTTTAAATGATAATAAAACCTTCCTACATTTGCTGGAGTATGTCTGACTGCTTACCTCTTGTCCCCGATCTCCTTTTTCTCCCTTTGTACTCTCAGCACACTGTAAAAAGAACAAAAATGATGAATTGGCTTAAGATATTTTTGATTTGCCCCAATTCACCAAAGGCAGTAAGAACATATTGGTTTGTGATAAATACAGATTAATCCAGAACTCAATGCACAAACACATAGGTTTATTCCTAGCCAACATTCTTGTAGTGAGCAGATGGGTAGACGTTCACTTACCTTTACCGGTCCTTGATCTGAAGTCTGAATACAGTCTGCACCCTGTCATTACAGAGAAAGAGAATAAGTTTTTGTTTGTATAAATGATGCACTGTGCAGGGCTTGCGTGTGTATGGTCAGGAGTGTGCTAGTAGGTAAATGTGCAATGTGTATAGCAGTATCAGACACCATCATATCAGACTCAAACTCAAGTCGTATGCTTACACTTCTAAGGTTGCATTATTTATTCAGTCACTCAATAACTCTCAATCTTGCACACCTTTGTACTCTCCTTTACACTATTATTATTCACAAACATTTAGGGGGAGGTTTATAAAAGTCAAAAATATTTTCAACTGTTTTAACATTGGTAAGATTGAGCTAAATAGCTCTAATACATCGATATCGCCAAAATCAATATTTATTACACCCAATAAGACCTTTTCTTTTTTTTTTTTTTGCCACAAAAGTGTTTGTCTGGTTTAGGGTGGCAAAACCCATTATTCCCCAATGTAGATAGTCCTTCAACTTAGCCACAGTCGTCTGAGGTTTCTCGTCAAAAAAGATCGGTGATATCAAAATGGAGCACAACTCCACTGAAACACCAGTTTTGACAGATCAATATTTTGGATTATTGATCTTGTTTGATATCACCATTTTCTTCAACACTATATAAATCGTTCAAGTAGAAAAATGCAGCAACCAAAATGTACAACTGAAGAGGGCAAAATGTCCTTTCAAAGTTCTCCCATAGACTGACATCTTGTAAAAATAATTGTGCACACAATTATAACATATTACATGAATTTAACAATCAAAGATACAGGAACATGTTTCCTTATACACACTCTCTTACACAAGCACTCAAAACTTCCAATTTCACCCACCTGCATTCTCCTAATATATATATATATACTGTATATATATATATATATATATATATATATATATATATGAGTATTGCAATACTTGGTTATACCTTGTGACTTGATAAAGAGAGAACGGACCTCTTGAAAGCTTGTCTATATAAACTGACCGTAAGTCCAATAAATAAGGTATCACTAAGTATTGCAATGCTCATTTTTTTGCATCTGTGGACTAACACGACCACTCTATCTTACCTTATATATATCCTTGTCCAGTAGCCCACTCCTGACAATATTTACGACTGCTCCAACAGTGTGTTGATTCTAATATAATATCTTCTTAACTTAATTTAGTATTGCTTGATAAAGAGAGGACGGATCTATTGAAAGCTCGTCTATTTAAACGACTGTTAGTCCAATAACAAAGATATCAGCAAGTATTACAATACTCATTTATTTATATACAGTATATATCTATTGCAATACTTGGTGATATCTTTTTTATTGGACTGACAGTCAGTAATATTCTACATATATAATATAATTCTCCTATATATATGTATTAAATGTGTCCTGTATATTAATGAAGGTGCACATATTCTTTATTGATACAGTAAAAGAGCATTGCCACCCTTTCAGTTTTTGGCACTGCAGGCTGTTGTTGGATGCTTTAAGAGGTGTCCAAAGCTGGTGGACATTGAAATTGACATCCTGTCTTAATGGAACAAGTTTCTATGTATGTGGTGTGCTTGAATGATATGCAATGAAAGTAAAGGGATAGATGTGATGTGTGAGCAAGGCTTAGATCAGTGTGTGAGACTCGCACACTTATGCACTGGTAAAATATGATACATGAATCAGTCTTAGTCTTACCCTCTCTCCTTTTTCCCCTTTTGATCCATATGTCCCAGGTTGTCCTCTTTCTCCTTTTAAGCCCTAAAACACAAGCTGGTGGTTAGAAACTTAAAAGAATTATAAGTAAAACGTGACAGACTTTCTGGAAAAGTTATATAAAATCTGTGCATATTCATAAATACAATTATAATACTTTAGCAGAATCCAAACAATTGAATAGTACCTGTTGAAACAACTGTACCATGGCCTGGTGGGAATAAAGTGCCCATATCTGTAAATATAAATGTGCATATCTGTAGCACCAGAACTACCTCTCCTCCCAGCACAGGTACAGTAGAGTGCCAAATGGGAGAAGCAGACTGTTTGTGGTGCAGTGATACAGTGCAAAATACTGCATATAAGGAGTTGGTTTATTGGCATGGAATATGTGAATGTGTAATATATGTGTTCTCAGTAGAGATGATCAGTTCCAATTCATATTAATTAAAGTAAATCCAACATTGTACATCGAAGGCAGATGTGAATTTAGTCAGATTAGTCTTAATTAGAGGTTTGTTTTGCAGGTGAGTACTGAAAGGCTGGAATCTGGTTTTAATTACATTATATTATATATATATACAGTATATATACATATATATATATATATATATATATATATATATATATATATATTCAATTATAATATATTTTTTATTTTGTGTTATAAAAATGAAATTGTTCTAATAGATGTGGAGGTCACACATCTGAATGTGAACGAGCACATATTCGCATTTCAATGTGAGCGAGCACATATACGCATCTGAATGTGAGCGAGCACATATACGCATCTGAATG
>WMED01000156.1:0-42238 GCA_019650415.1 Pipa parva
ATCGTTTATATGGATCATTTTTACTCTTAACCGGGATTGAGCGAGGACCATTACTAGTATAGATTATTAATGTGTTGTGTTGCATGCTGCAGTTTCCATTGAATTCTCTGCAGCCCTTCAGTGCACATCTGAACTAATCTATTATATCCTTGCACAATGGACAAATTAGAGATTTTTGGTGTTAAAGGGATGGAAATGCCAAAAAAATCGTTATTAATCAATTCAGTTGCATACCACATGGTTTCAGCAGTCTATAGCAAGAAGATGACATGATTACAGATTAACAGTCAAGCATAGGCATACATTATAGTGCTCCCATTTAAAAAGATAGATTTAAACATATCTAATATATAATTTAACTAATATAATACCCACATAGGTCTGTACTGAATTCAGTGCATAGCACTACGCTGCAACAGTTCTAAAGTGTTTTGCGATCTACTGTATGTAACCTTTAATTTATTGCAATTAATGTCTTTTAAGGGAAATGTTGGCATGTATGCAAAGAAGTCCCTTTAAAACAAAACACATAATTAGGGTTGTCACCTCATTCCTTTAAATCAAGACATGTAAAATGCACATGTTGCAATGCTGATCTGTGTTTAGGTAAAAGCTACACATGTACCTGTTTTAGCAGCCATGCCGCATGCATTTAAACTCATTTTGACTCATCATGTGCCTTTTACATGTGTTTGGTTTTAAAAAGGATGATGTGGCAACCCTACCTTTAACATAAACTGACAAGACCATTTCTTTAATACAGACTCTTTTTTTAAAGATTTGCAGAATATTAATGGATTTGAACATTTCCGCCTATTTTAAAAATGGACGACAGTACAGGCACTGATGAGTGATGTCACTCAATGGCACTCGGTGCCGAAAAGGTTTGCCACCACTGCACTATAGTTACTCAGCTGGGTGTTTTCACATCTTGGTAATAATAAAATCCACTTTAATAGTCAAATACAAGTACAGTCGTATTGTTCCAAAAAACCTTTCTAAACATCATATAATGAGTAGGTTTTCCTTCCTGATTTCTACGTTCCCAAGAAACTGTTTTGTGACTGTGTTGTCTTAGATATTGACAACCATTATTTCTGATTCTGCTCAGGTCAACTGATTGACCAGTCAACATAACCAAGCTTTTTGTGACCAAAAAGGTGAATGCAGTTTCTATGGCAGCACTTACAATCAGTCACAACAAGATTAAAATTGCCTTTTGTTGGTCCTGTGCACCATTTTTTTCCCTTAATGGGACTGTCCCTGCAACATCTGCAGAAAGGTTATTCCATATATTCAGCTTTAGACTGTGTTCTCTCGCCTCAGTTCTCCCCCTGCTATGATAAATGCTTTCCTCCAAAGTTCTTTTTTGTTCCCTTGATAAATATAAAGGTTTCTATCACCTCTGTTTTCCCCTCAGATTATTGTTATATTTTTAAAGTTGACTTTTTTTATTTTCTTGTTTCTTTGCCTATACAAAACATGGTTTTACTAGGTCTTTTACTGAACTGCTTGCATTTTGTTTTTGAGATAAAACCCTGAAGGACAAAGCTTGTAACTGATGGGCTTCTGGCTTCCAAAAACATAACCAGACCTATGAGAAAATGGGTTACTAGATACACTGAATATGTTATTTCACATGGGGCTGGCATTAGGGAGGACAAAATAGGCAATCAACTGAAAGGGGGTCCCCAGCAGTGATCGAACAGAGGAGCAGAGGAGCAGAGGAGTGCTACTGCATATTTATGTACTCATCGGCTCTCCTACTGAACTGATGATCATGGTCTGAGTTGAGGGTTGGCTCTTTACTCAGATCATGATCATCAGCAGTGGAGGAGAGTTGGTAGGAGATCAAGTGCTGCTTGGGGCCCATTTTAAGTCTGGGGACACAGTGAAGGGGGTGGGGGGTTGGTGTTGGGAATGCTGTATACTTGCTTAAAACTGACCCTGATTTCACTTCCTGATAATTTCCCATATTCACCTTTTTGTTGTCTGTTTGCTACTGTATTTCTACTCATTTATAACATTACTGTAACATCGCAATAAGTTTTCCATGCTTGCTTTGCTCTGTGATTTAGCCCACTTGGTCTAACATTTACTCTGAATGGCACCTCAACATAGCTCCTTTTCTGGATCCCTTTTATCTAAATAATAAAATCATTTGGCTTTGAATTTTGGACGGAGCCAGGCACCATGCCCATCTCCATCTAAAATTCAAAGCCAAATTATGCTCTTTTATACAGCTCCCCGTGGTACTTCTTTTCAGTCACATAACATGACTGAAAATTTAAAGGGAATTTGAAAACATCTTGCTTTATTTAACGTTTCTTCCCTCTTACTGAGAAGAGATATTATGCTGTTATTAATCAATCAATCCTTTTGGATTATTTTTTCCCATTGATATAATATTGTGACAGCTAAGCCTTTCCATCAGAACCTTTTCAAATAGTTTAGAAGCCATAATACTTAGCCCGAACAGTATTTCCACAAGGGATAACAATTTATAGGAGAATAACTGCACAAAACTACAGCATAAAATAATAGGCCTCTGATCTTCTACTTATGGACCAATTTACTATAACTTTATTTAAAAACTTCACCCTTAGAGACCTAAGAAAATACATCAAAAAGAAAACTACCTACTTACCTTGCAGTCATTAAAATGCAATTTAGCCGAAAAATCCATTCTGCTTGAAAGGTTCAAAAGCAAACACAAGGTTCAGAGCTTTCCCCCCTCGATCACATTGAATACGTGTTGATTTAAAAGTCTGTTAAGAATGACAAATTATTGGCATAAATATTTGGATGTTGCTGGTAATACCATTAATACATTATTGAGCTGTAGTGAACTCTGGGATATGGAAATTTATGAGAGGTAAAGTACCTATTACAATAATTGCTGTTAAATTACAGACTGGGAAATAATATGCTATTGAAATGAGTAAACTGCTGTCGGGAGACATCCGTATATTTAAGGTTTATACAAACCTTTTATTATATACCATTATTTTCAAATCTTAATAACTGTAATAGTAATTCCATTTCCAAAAAATGACTGCACATCCAGATATTGACAGGCGGCAAAGGAAGCGCTTGAAATGCCCTCCTTTTTTTTACTGACCCATTTTCCTTATGGGGGAGAGATGAAGGAGAGGGGGGAGGAAGCTTTTCAAACAAGCATGTAATTAGACTGACAATATTGTCCTTAAATATAGTACATTTCAACCTAGAACTGTGTTCATTTTAATAATTTTACTATTCTCGTCATGGTACATTTTTCCTTTTCTATGTTAATTTTACATAAGGGATTTACAGTTGTAGCGCTAGATGTAGTTGTAACTGTTCTATGTGTTTGTGGTTCACACATTGTAATCCATCTGCCTAGCAAGAGTGAGGTAATAGAGGAAGAGGGGTTAACTAAAGGAATGAGAAAGTGCTAGACAGGAAGCTATGGACGAAGCATGGAATAAAGAGTTCTGATCCAGAAAGTTAGTGTCTCATATTGGACCTATCCCAGCTGACATATATCTTCACTACAACAGTGTAAACTGTAAAATAAGTAAACATGGGCAAAAAAGGCAATCTCTCAGTTAATTTCTGTAGATAATATAATGTCTGTTGTGCCAGGCAGATTAAAGTATTATGTAAGCTTCCACTCATATTAATAACTACAAATACAGTATATATATATATATTTATATTTATATATATATATATATATATATATATATATATATATATATATATATATATATATATATGTATTTTAAACCGGGATCTTGTGCTATGTGAAAAAAAAAGCACGATAGGCACACTTGGCTAACGATAAAATGAACGTATAGTCCAGTTTATTGTTCAGAACACAAAATAATTCGTTTCCACTACAAAAGTTTTCTCAGATCACAAAACAGAAACAAAATTGCTTTTCTTCAGCCCAAAAATACTTTGTAAGTCATAACAAATCCCAATAATGGTTTCCAGTCTCCCTGGTCAATATCAGCAGAAACAAAAGTATTTTTAAGTTTTTACCAGTTGGATTGATCAGATGGGTCCACACCCTAGCTGCAACTGCTTGTCTGACTTTTCCAGTCTCTTTCTCTTACACACTCTCCTTCTCTCTAGCTAGCACAGCTTTTACTTGCTTTAATCAGGTGACTCAATTAACAAACCTGGGATGGAGTGCAGGAGTGGCCTTCCCACCCAAACTCTTCAGCCACTCCTAAACCCTGGTCCCAAACTCCAGCTACATAACAACACTGGCAGTTTTAACCCTGCCAGGCACAACTATTTCCAGGATTTCTATGCCACTTCTAACAATCTCAGTGGCACATACACTCCATCGATCACTCTTCCGTATACCTGCTTACAGTATATGTAGGAAATTGGAAATAGTGGTATTCCATTTCCTATAAAATATATTGTGCTAAGGATGTGGTAGTAATTCCATCTAGTGGAGTAAGTGATTAACTGCTAAATGAAATGTGTATTGTATATGTCATTGCTGGGAGTTGATATAAGCCCCTATCCAGGAAATGAGTGGGTCTTTGGGCTTCAGGGCCTCAACCATCAGGGTGGTAGGTGCCTGTAGGCAGATGCAGATAGCAGAGACCCTGTGTTAGATCACTCCAGAGAGTGTTGTCAACACTATCCTACAGAATGGTAGATATCCCCAACGAGTATTGTAGTGGATGTAGAACACCCAGGTGTTTTGCATGTAATATCAGGAACCTAGAGAAGGAGTTCAAGTGATAGGATCTTAGGGTGATAGTTCCATAGGTTTGGAGAAGGTAGTACCCCCTGGAGTAAAAAGCACACAGGCTGGTTGGATCTCAGGAGCTACAAGGAAATCCCCTATGTAATGTTCAGAGGTTACAATGCCTGCACTGTACAGAGGGAAGGGTGAGAGTTGCTCTTGATCCTCGTTTTGCTGTATGTGTATATATAGTGCACATTGCTGGCCTTAGTGGCGTGTGGCCTGTGTGGTTGCAAAACAAATGAATCCAGGCTGCTCCACTGTGTAGACTCAAAAGGGAATCCTCATTACATTGCGGAATAATATAACACGTTTTGGGGGCAACCTCCTCCCTTTCTCCCCATAAAATGGGGATTCCCTTTTGAGTCTACACAGTGAGCAGCCTGGATTCATTTTTTTGGCTTGAGTTGTTCTGGGTTTGCTGGAGTCCTTCCCAGCTAGCTCCTGGATAAAGTAAAGGTGAATGTGACATGACTGTTTAACTTTGCCTGCGTGGTTGCACCAGGTGCTGTGTAGACTCAAAAGGGAATCCCCATTTTATGGGGATGAAAGGAGACGGTTGCCCCCTGAAACGTGTTAGCCCCAGCCATTTAGATTGGCTAAAGTCCAAAGAGTGTATAACCTAGAACTTCCAGAGACACAGTGGTTTCAGCAGGTTTGTCCAACCACTTTGATCCTCAGATGGCCCATGCTTGCCTGTTTGCTATCAGCGGTGTAACTAGCCACACTTGGGCCCCGGTGCAAAATCAGCACCAGGGTCTCATCCCCTGACCCCCCTCTCCTGGGAGACCCTGCAGCCCTGCCCCCCCCCCCCAAAAAAAAAAGTACCTACCTGGAATGGGAGGTTTGGGTGCTGCAATGGGCCTGAGAGAGTGGTTCAAGGAAGAAGGGTTCTCAGGGTGGCTGTACTACAATTTTTCAGAAGGTAGTGTATGAGCCTAATGAGACAGACATGTGCAATGTATGAGTCTAGTGAGACAGACCTGTGCAATGTATGAGCCTAATGAGACAAACCTATGCAATGTATGATCCTAATGAGTCAAACCTGTGCAATGTATGAGCCTAACGAGACAAACCTGTGCAATGTATGAGCCTAACGAGACAAACCTGTGCAATGTATGAGCCTAACGAGACAAACCTGTGCAATGTATGAGCCTAACGAGACAAACGTGTGCAATGTATGAGCCTAACGAGACAGAACTGCTTGGTATTTCGATTAACTTCATCATATGTCACTATCGCACCTGCAATATTTGTGCATATGATTTAATTCCCCCTAGTTTCTGATTTCTAGTTAGGAAATGTAATATAAAGCCAGTGGTGCAGCACTGTAGTCTGACTAGACACAACAGTTATTAACTCCCACTTAGTTTCAATGCTGAATAAAGTAAACTACAGAATGTGTTTTGAATCCAACTGCAGCTCTGCTGATCTGACTGTGTTCTATAGTTTTAGTTTTATTAAGCCAGTATTTTTATTCCTATACTTTGACATCGCAAGCAGCAAAAGACTAATGCATTCAATTACAATATCATACAAAAACACCTATTTCAAACATAAATTACTTGTAATATCATTTCATATTATTCGTTTGCAGAGGTATATCTGTCATCTCATTATGGATCATTTAAATATCATTAACGTTTTAAATTGACTTTCATTTTTGAAAAATACACAAGTCAAGTGTTGTAAAAAAAATACGAAAAAAATGACTAAGTTATGTAAAGAAAACATTAAAACTAAAAATGAAAAATGTAGTTAATAATGATGAGAGCAATGTATCAGCAGGCCTGCCATTAAATTAGAGACAAAAAACTGCATGAAGCCTGGTTTAACATTTTGTTTCTGCCACTGTGGTTGAATAGCACTTAGTGCCTTGTCTACAAATTATTTGTACCCCCAAAGTAATGGAATTGTAATTGTACAGATACATCTTATTTTTCTGTTTTCACTAAGTGAAATATACCCTCTTCCATTGTTCATTCAATTACTTCAATTTACATTAAATACTTTGGTTATATTTTTAACTTTAGTTATCGCCTCCTAGAGATCTACACACCCTTACCTAGTGTGCCATCTTGTGACTACAAGAAGCATTCAATAATCCATGCATGGCAGATCTAAATCAATTTATCAGCGAAACATCAGAAATAAATTGAGGAAATGTATTTGCTAAATCAAAATAAATATTCATTTGTTGCAAAGTAAGGTACGGCACAGTGCCAGAAATCAATGTTATAAATAGGCTAGTTCGTATGCAGAGCTCACAAACGCTTCAAATGCATCCCATTAATAAAATCTGAAACAACCTAAAATGTCATTACATCATGAACACAGTTACAGCAGGCAGCTCAGCAAAAAAATATCTTAAACAAAATCATTTAAGTATTGATAAGTTTTCTAGATGGAGAATTTCATTAGCACTGTGGCTTCCAGCCTTTCAAGTGGTGCCTGATTTTAAAATCTGCTCATACGCGCTCTAAGCTGTTGTGATTATAATGAAGAGGAGTAAGTAATGACAACATTCCACTTGGAATTAGGAAAGGCTAATTTTGCAAGGGCAGTATGGATTTTCTAAGGAAATCCATATTATTTTATACCAAAATGACAACAGAGTGCCTAAATTAACTAATAAATATCTACTTTTTCTGGATTATTTTACATGGTCAAGTAGGTAGTAATGAAGGCAGGGAGATAATAATGAGAGGTAATCTTGTTACAGACCCGGTATTTACTGCACGTGAAGGATATGTGATAATAAGGAAGAGCCGATTGTCAATCTGCTCTCTGTTAGGTGGGTGGTGTTATGGTAAGCTGTTAAGGGCTTTTGGTGTGGGATATCCTTACAATGCACCAATTGAGCCACATTTGGGCATTGACTGCTAATACCATCCCCTACTGATGGGTTCTGGAAGTCACAGGCTTTGTGAGAGTGGGACTTTTTCTATACTTGAACTCCACATTTTTACCGAGCATCGAATTCAACAATAAAATCTATTCTATTCTATTCTATTCTATTCTATTCTATTCTATTCTATTCTATTCTATTCTATTCTATTCTATTCTATTCTATTCCATGTCATCACATTATTGAACTGTGCTGGGTATATTATTTCTGTAAAATCCCCAGAGACTTGATTTTTCATTTGTTGCCATTGCTGTTATATTTTAGGGAAGCCTCCTCAATGTTGTTTATTTATATGCATGCGTATTTTAATATTTATTTTGTTTAATGTGACTTATAGAGGGAATTTATTTTAATAAATCCAGTATTATTATCATGAATTTTCTTGTGTAGTGTCATGAGCCTAACTCTTGAGTGGCAGGGCCCTTAGTGGGAGCATTATCTAGGAATTTAGTGTCTTAAAGGGATATTAGCATGCTTTTATTAGACTCACTAAACAAAAAAAATTATTCCAGGTTCTCGCCTACATGACACACACATAACCAAGGTAATAGCAATATTCTGTTCAAGAAACAGGCAATATCATTTGTAAAAAAAAAAAAAAAAGAGATACTCCCAATCATTTCAGAGCACACCTGTAGCTCACATACAGACTGAGAGGTCTAAAAAATGAATTTTCAACTCTTTATTGAATCTAGAATCTTTACTTCCTGGGAGCACATCTGTTAACATTCTCCAGCCTGGTCCAGCTTGGGTCTTTATACACTGCATTCTGCTCTCTTCCCTGCCTAACACAAGCTATAACAGAACTTTAATGCTCATTTCAAATGAGTAAGCAGTCTGCTGACTGTGAGGGGGGAATTCAGGATTGTGCAAAGTGAGCTCCAGATCCTTCGCATCACTTCGCACATGGTGTTATGCGCTCACTGAAGTCCTGCACGCGGACATCAGCGAGAACTTTAAAGGGATTCCAGTCTCGGCGAGCCCAAAAGAGTTGCCTCGCTGAGACTGGAATCCCTTTAAAGCGCTCACTGATGTCCGCGTGCAGGACATCAGTGAGCGCATATCAGTCTGTGTTAAGTGAGCCGAAGGCTTTGGAGCTCACTTCGCACAATCCTGAATTTCCCCCTGAATGCAAGTTCCATAAATACCAATGGCATAAATTTACATGGAAGGATCATACTCAGAGCTAGCTGATATATTTGAGGCAGAACCTACCTGTAAATCCACTCCAGTTTGTATTGTCTCTTCTTTTTAATTTTAACACCAAGCTCATTCTTACATTATTCTACATTGGCAATAAATACTGTACTAACAGAAGTATCAATTTAAACTTCATAATAAACTGAGGATGTCCTTGCAGGAATCTTTCACTATAGAGAATGGGTAAACTACAGTATGTTTCAACTATGTTTCAAAGGGAAAAAATGGTGTTGACTTCCTCCCTATATGTGTGTAATCCTTTTGCTTCTCAGTACCCACACCCAAAGGGTTCAAAGCCAGGTTACTAAAGTAATACAAGGAATTGGTAAACTAGAATACAAGAGGGATTATCAAAATTGGGATTGTTTTGTCTAGAAGAAAGAAGATTAAAGGGTGACCTAATAACCAAGTATAAATGTATCACGGGTCAGTACAGAAATCTCTCCCACAACCTATTTACACTAAGAACCATACGTATTACAATGTCAAGATGGGCTACTAGTACAGGAGAGAGGAAAAGAAGGTAGCAGCCAGAGTATACAGTAGCAACACTGTGAACTGATAGTGGACAGAACCTAAAATGTGAAATCTTAGGCACACCTGGTCTTCTCCTACAGCGCCCGCAAGGAGGTTAGAGTTTGGCTATGGTGCTATGCCCAGGTCATGGCCACTAGGACTGCTATGCACAAGTGGATAGTAGAAGCACCAGAGGTGAGCAGAATGGTCAGTTAACTTGGCAAAGGTCAGGGTAGGTGGTAGATAAGTGTGGTCAGGAAATAAGGCAAAGCATAAACGGGTCACAGGTAAAGGTCATACAGAGGAGATCAGAAGCAAAGAGAAGCACACCCAGGAACATCAGATAAGTCCTATAATCAGTGGCCAGCAACGCTGTGACCATGTCTGCTTACATTGCCGCTACAAGGATGTGTCAGAGGGGATTTAGGTGCCAAAGAGCTATGGCACCCTGACCAATCCATCTATGCAAAGATGGTGATGGTGATGGACGCAAATGCTGAACCACCATGGAGGAGCATGGGTAAATATTACTCCTAACAAACAAGGGGGCATTCTCTTCATATAGAGGAAAGAAAGTTTCTACTCCAAGTTAGAAGGGTTTTTATTTTTTACTGGAAAAGCAGTGAGGCTAAGGAAAACTCCACCTAAAGGTGTTGTCATGGTTGATTTCATTAAAGAATTCAAAAGGGGTTTGGATACTTTCCTTCAGTGTAAGAACATTACAGGTTATGTGTATTTTAAAACTGAAGGTGGGATCTTGATCCAGGGAATTATACTGATTGCCATATTTGAAGTCAGGAAGGAATTTTTTCCCTAATATGAGGATAATTGGCTCTTGCCTCATGGGTTTTTTGCCTTCCTCTGGATCAACATTGCAGGAAAATAGGCTGAACTGGATGGACTTGTGTCTTTTTTCAGCCTTATAAACTATGTTACTCATCTGTGGAAAGTTTGTATATTCTATGGTACAGCTATGGTATGGTAAGGCTAGCTTACACCCCGGGATAATGAATGCTTATTTGGAGGGTCATATTAGATAAAAGGTAGCTGACGTCACAGAAAACTTTTTCCCATGTTAAAGCAGTTTTTCCTTCCTGAAACCAACAAGGGTTAAATAAGAATGATTTACTTTGTTTTAATATATATATTGAACTTGATGGACCTTTGTCTTTGTTCAGTCTTAAATGAACTATTGATAGCTGAACTATTTAGACATGATATCTGATTAGTCACTGCTGGGTTATAGCTTGCTTCTTCAAATTAGGAATATCTTGGGGAGGCATTACACTACACATTTAGTGCATTCTTTCAGTGAGGAATATCTCCTGCTGCTTTCAGGAAGCTAACCTTTTCTACTTCTCATTGGTGCAAAACAGACCCTTCTGCTTAACCCTAGTCCTGGCATGTCAGAATATAGTCTTACAGTATATAGCCAAAGTCAGATTAATTATAAACTAGAATGTTTGTATGGACCTATTTGCTACATTTAATTTTTTTTCTTTATTTTGTAAAGTGCTGTTGGAAATGATTACTGTTTTATCAGTAATAATAAAACAATTTAAAAGTGACAATAAAAATGGAAAACAAAATCCCAACTGCTTGAAAACCTTGTTCTGAAATTCTTAAGAAGCCTAATTAAATGAAGCTTTCAAAAGTTATCAGCTAAAATAAGTTTGATTCCATTTCACTGAATTAGATTGAAGGAAATGATCTAAGTACGTTCTAAGCTGCTGAGCAGATGCTGAACGTTCGTAACATCCCTCAGCATGATACAATGTAACTTATTTCATGCCTGAAACTCCAGTGTCCCCACCATCTGCTACAGATGAACTTGAGATGTGTCTGAGATCTCCAGACGATAGTACAGAAGAAGTGATACCTTTATTGACTAAATGAGTAGACAGAAGTTGTAAGCTTTTGAGATTCTCAGTAGGTCTCATTGTATACCATTCCTTTTAAACACACTTGAGTAATCTCAAAAACTTGCAGTGCACTCGATAAAAAGTATAACTTCTACTTTTTTCTTCTTATCTCAATTGTTAACACAGTGGTACACTCAGAGGTATGTATGTATAATTTATTTATAAAGCTCCACAGATTTACGCAGCGCTGTACAATTTAGCAATAGAAATTTAATACAGACATGGGAAAACTGCAATACACAATACAAGTATATCACAAGGATACAATACTTTAATTCCCAGGTTGTGGTTGACACAAGAGGTTGGGGGTTCCTGTCCCATAGAGCTGATAATCTAAATACTAGATGCTAGAGATTTATAGTGTGTATATTTTTAGATGATCATTTCTTTTTCAAGAGGATTGCTTTTCACATAAAACTGTGAAAAAGCAATGAATGGTCAAAATTCAGAGGTCTCCATTTCAAGGAAATACTCAGAGCTGTGAGTTCTACAAATTCACAATCAAATGTAAGCAAATGTCTCATTTACAGTGTTCTCCTTTTGACATTTAAGGTAGTTCCCTCTGTTGCCCCTCCCTACATTTCATCATTTGTATACCCGTATATTCCTCAACATAAACTGTGCTTCTCCAAAAGCAACAAGCTTTGCATGCCACCCACCAATACTGCCCTTTCTCATCTTAAACCCTTTTCTCTCTCTGCCCCCCACACATTTGGAATTCTATACCCCTTTATCTTCACCAGGAATATTCCCTCTGTACCTTTAAAGCCAAACTGAAATCCTGATTTTTGGAGCACTAGCACTAATATTTATCATTGACTTTTCTGTATTTAATTTATTTAATCCTCTATTACTTATTTATACTTAATATTTGTATTTATTTATATATGTTTTTCAACACATTGTTGCAGCTGTTTTCTATCTGTGTATGTAAGTACCCTTCTATCTGTGTATGTAAGTCTTCCTCCGAATTAGACTGTAAGCTCTATGGGGTAGGGACCTCCAACCTCTTGTGTCAACCAAACCCAGCATTTAAATTGAAGTATCCTTGTGATATTTGTATTGTATAATGAACTTTTCCCATGTCTGTACTATATTTGTATTGCTGAATTGTGCAGCGCTGCGTACATTTGTAGCGCTTTATAAATAAAATTATACATACATACAAATGTAAGCCAACATTAAAGGAATTTGATGAAATGCCCTTTGTACCAACAAGCCATACACCTCTGTCTGGTTAATATGTTTGCCCCTGAATTGCCACTTTGGAATGAATATTATTTTGTTCACTAACAAACACAACCTGCCCTGGAATCAGAATAAATAATGTAATTGAACCAATTTTTTTGAGCATTTGTTAGTATTCTTTCTCTTTCCCACACACAGTTGTATTCCCTTGTAGTTTAGACTGCCTCATCTCTCTTCAATAATTTCACAGAGGCCCTATCTTTGTGTCTGCAGGGCTACCTTCCATTAATAGGCCCTTTCAGTTTGAAGCTCTACAGTTGTCTTATGATTGGGAGATGTGGTTAAGTAAATCAGAAAGCATGAAATCTCTGTGACTGAAGCAGTTTTCTTACTCATATCATGGGAATATGAAAATAGTTTGCCCTGGGGGGTTCTGAAACTGCTTGGTTTCACAAAATAATTTATCTGTCCACTTTCAGCACTTTACACTTTAAGGGGTTGTGTCATCTGTTTATAAAACTTATTACGTTACCAAGAAATCGAACTACTGAGCCTCTTACCATCACTGACTTCCTTTATTGAAATTAAGGGCAATATTCAGCAAAGATTGAATTAGACTAAATGACAATTCTCATGTAGTACATCAAAGTGAAATTTGGGCAGATTCATTAAATAACACATTGTTGTTGCTATGGAGCCAATTATTGCCAAATAAATCATCCCAGAGTGTTTTTTTGAATGTGGAAAATACCGTAAGTCATAAATAGGAGAATTGTTGTAAAGTGATGTCATCTCTACAAGGATCTAGCGACAACGTCATTATATTTTTCTACATAAATGACATCATACTGGGAATAGGCAAGAATTATTATAAGAAAGGGCAATGAAACTATTTTGTCTCATTTTGGGTGCTGGCTTCGGTGCCAGGGAATATCTTAATACATTTGAACAATTGTTTTTTTTAATCATTAATTTCAACTCAAACAATTCCTAGTACATATTGGTAGTATTTGGTCACCACACTGTTTGAGCTTTTCGAGTACAGACAAAGCTGTATTTTAAAACAATCCCATCTTCCCCCAATCAAAAGTAAAAAGCCCTGGGTTTGCCACGAAGTTTCGATGATTTACTAGGACACAGTCCAGTCACATAACCCAAAGGCAAGTCAAGCTGGGTTGGCAAAAATGTAGCCCTATCACCAGAATACTAACGGCAACTTTGCTAAAACCCCTCTCAGTTCAACATATTCATTTGATAAAGTCCCATCTGCATATTCCACAAATACAAACTGGCCTAAATGTCATTTTAACACATATATCAGAATTATTGTAGCGTTCTCTGTAAATAGACCTGAAGTGGTGCGTAAATATGCCGTCTGCATAGTTTTCTGAATTGACGGACAATTCTTTACATTGTAGAAATGACCAATGTTTGATGAATTTTAAAAGTGGCAAAATGTCATGAACTCACACATCTACAGCAGAATTTGCATTTTAATAAATATGTCTCTTACTAGACTTATCTCCCAGTGAAAGCCTTATATATATGTCATTCCAAAGCACTTGTAAAGTTTAGGACATTCATCCCGCAGGGTTATAAATAAACTCTACTCATTTCTTTCCTCACTAAAGCCTTTTACTACCAGAATATCTTCCGGTATTGCTGGTTAGTAGAAACAAAATCCAGAGGAACACATCAAGGGTCTTGTTGCAAATGCTCAGTGGTTAGCACTGTTGCCTTGCAGCGCTGGGTCCTGGGTTCAATTCCACCCTGCACTTCATCTCCATGGAGTTTGTATGTTCTTCCCACACCTGCGTGGGTTTCCTCCGAGCACACCAGTTTCCTTCCACAATCCAAAAAAATACATCTGTGTGTGAATAGGGAAACTAGATTGTAAGCTCCACAGGGCAGGGACTGAAGTAAATGATAGATCTCTATAAAGCGTGCGTAATATAGTAGCGCTATATAAAAACAAATAAATAATTAAAATAAATGGAGGAGCCAGGAATCTAGTACAATTAACCACACAGGTTTTCTTCTTTCCTCCTCTGTGGAAGGGAACAGTAGAATGTAAAAAGATGCAAAACAGAAAAATACCAAAAAATAACAACGTATTCCTCCCATAACCCCCATGTAAAAGGTAAAGTAAGTTTACTCTAATTAGTCCAATTACAGTTAGCAACAAATTTTAAATCCATACACTACTGGCCTTGTGTCGGGGGATCACCCACCCTATTTCAGAGCTTTTTCAAATATTGAAATATACATTGTGCATTTCCTTTTGCACAGAGAAAGACAGATAATGTATTCCTTGCCTCTGAATACTACTGAAGACATATTATATGTTAGTATTCTATAAGGTTAATAGAGACACCTTATTCATCGAAGGCAAATTATCACTTCCCTCCCTGTGCCTGCTGATAGATTCAATACATAAAGGGGATAACATGCTTTCTTTCTTTCTCTACACTGCGCGTTTCACCCCTTGATAATTGTGCCAGTAAATATATGCTGCACTTATTTCCTAGCAATTAACAGAAATTGCAGGCTCCTAAAAAAAAAGGATAGAGATTGTACCACAGATGTTTACGAGAGAGATGTATATTGGAATGAAGCGCATTTTCTCATTGTAAATAAATCATATTTTCCTTTTAAGCCATAGTTAATAATGTTATTTTCTTGGAAATGATATTACCTGCAGTATTTTTGCTGGCTTAGAGTGAAGAAACGTAATAAAATGTTAAGAGTTTCTCTAAATGTAACTTTTATTTTTAATAAAATCTCATTGAATAGATTTTTTTTTTTAGATTTCTTCTCTGGCCGTACACTATTCATGCACTTAAAAGGACCAGTAACACCAGTAAAAATAAAACAATCTCATCTGGATTGGCATTGTATTAATGCTATCCTTGAGTTAGTTCTGTTTTGTATTGCTTTGTGTTTGTTTTTCATCTTAGCTGCTAGTAACCGCCTTTTTATGTTAAAATATGTTATGTCCCTCTGTTTTTGAGGGAGGAAGTGTCTGTCTTCATCTTACACATATCAGCCTTCTGGCTGCCGATAATATGTAACTGTTCAAGCGTGTCTTCTTTTGTATCGTATAGGAGATGGTTTCCCCCAATAGATAAACCCAAGGGTCTAGTGGAACTTTGATAAAGAATATTTCTCATGCCAGTGTGGCTACCTCTTTCCAGAAGTTCAGTATATTTGGCCTCTGCCATAAAATGTGGTGGCAGGAGCCTGTTTTGGCCACAGTTTCACCAGCATAATGGGGATACGGTAGGAGTGACTTTGTGCAAAGAAAAGAATGTGATTTTCTCTGCACACCACAAAAATTTCAAGCCGTTACTTTTACATCACAATGCCTTAGAAATGTCAGTCAGAGACCAGTAAATAACCAGTTACATTAGACATTATTCGGCATCCACTGTGGTCTTTTTGATCAGTGACCAGCAGATAATCAGTTAAGGTATAAATTTTGCAGCAGCCGTAGTTAAGGTACTCAGTATCTGGTTAGGTTAGAAATTGATTCCGAAGTAATTTAAGTCCTGCAGATAACTAATTAACCCGCATATTCATCAGTAGCCTTCTTAATTTGCTAAATAGCCAACTACATTAAAAACTGACCAAAACCAAAGTTTTGGGCAGTGCAGTGGCTCAGTGGTTAGCGCTGCTGCCTTGAGTGCTGGGCTCTGGGTAGAATTCGTTTGTATGTTCTCCCCACACTTGCATGGGTTTCCTCCAGGCACTCCGGTTTCCTCCCACAATCCAAAAACATACATCTATGTGTGTGACTGAATAGGTAAACTAGATCGTAAGCTCCATGGGGCAGGGACTGAAGTGAATGGTGAATCTCTGTAAAGCGCTGCATAATATATCGGCACTATATAAATACATACATACATACATACAATTGCATCTAACCAGTATCAACAGACACTGCTTACCGAAGCCAAAATAATTAGCAAATTAAATTGCTAAAAGGCCAACAGATAATCATTAGATTAAACAGTAGCCACAAGCAAATGGCTGCTAAATTCACTATTATCATCCTGGCACAAAACAAATGTATATGACCAAAAAGATTTACTTGGATAACTATAAACTTTTTACTTTATAGTAATCTGTTGTAAATGATCTAACACCTGCAGAAGTAGCTAGACCAAATATCATTTAACAATTTCTGATAGTATTATTTTTCCAAAATTGCCACTCAGTGAGTAAAGATAAAACAGTAAATCTACATGCATTCTTATGCAGAAAATTCCCCTAAAAAGACCAGTAATGCCCAAAAAAATCCATTTGGAATGGCATGGCAGTTATTTCAATACTGAACTTGTAAACATGTCATCTTTGTAGTTGAATTCACTAACTTTTATTACTTCCTTCCTGTTTTATCTCTACTGAAAGCAGCCAATAAGTGAATAAGTGATCATATTATTATTCCACCTTGCCCAGTGTTAAGCAGCTAGACAAATTTGACCATCAGCATCTGATTTAATCGGTGATTTGCTCATTTCCTTTGCTTAGTGACAACTAATTATACCTCACACTGCCCATTGGTCACCGACTAGTTAGATTACACACTGCCCGGTGGCTTGTAGCTAGTGTAATTATCATTGTTCATTTTGCCAAATATTTAGACATCTTTAATAAGGCATTACTGTAACATATTCATTTACCAGTTTACAATTAACTGCGCTGATTAAAATGTTTAGTGCACCTGCAGCTGTCTAAACATGCACAATGTAAAGTTTAATCAGATGTGATCAAACAAACCCTGCAGGGTGAAAGGGGCTGGGCCTACAGGTGTAAATGGATTTTTTTTTGTTTAGAAAGTTTACTATAGGAATCTACAGTATAGCTGTATCATTGATAGAAAACATTTGCACTGTAACTAAAAACTTACCATTATCAAATTGTAATTAAGCTTTCATCTACATATATTTTGAACATTGATTGTAATGGGGGGTTTAGTGTCCCTTTACACAGCAGACTTCAGTAGGGTCAGAGCAATATGGATTAACCTGGCTACTCAGTGCAGGGAATAAGACAGTGTGGAGACTTGCAGTGGAGTCTCCTGGTAAATCTGGTAAGCGAGTGAACCTCAGAAACATCTGCTGCAGATAAGAGAATGTTTGTTATATTTGCTGATGCAAGAGATATTGGCTGATTATAATGAATGTGACTGGTGCCGCAACAACATTGCTCCAGGATTATAACCACCGATTGATTAAACCTATATTATGCTTTCTGCTCCCTCCCTACAAATTACCCAGTAATACCAGGACATGAGAGACGTGGTTAGAAGGCAGAAGATTATTTATCATTCAGACCAAATCACTTTTTTAAAGTTATGTATCCATTACAATATTCAAACTTCAGAATGCTTGCGCCCTTTCAAAACATTTTCCACGTTCTAAAGTGAAATCCACTTTACCTATGGACATGCAAGTAGTAGCAGGTCAGCCAATAACTAAATAATCAAACCAATCCAAACCAAGCCCCAGGAGTCACCATTTTATATATATATGTATATATATATATATATATATATATATATATATATATATATACCACCATCTCCCCAGACAACACTTTCAGAGCAAGCATTACTAATCAAGGCCAGTGTTGTGACAAACGAGAGACTGTTTTGATAAAGGAACAACCTCATAAATAATACAAGATATTTTCATTTTCCTTCAAACAAGTACTTCTTTAACAAACATAATAATTTATATATATATATATATATATATTTAATAAAAATAAACATTAGAGTCATATATATGAAAGGTGGGAGGTAGGGATGCTGCTTACCTTGTTCCAGTGCAAAATGGCCACGAGGGCTCCCTGCCCCTCCCACTTCCTTTTTACCCACAGAACCTTCTTCCTGTAAACCTCCACCTACTCCTTCCTTGCAGTTCCTAGCCTAGTCAATAGCCCCTTACACTAAAGCAGGGGCTCCAGGGGCTGCTTTTCCACATAAACAATGTTTTCTGTTTTAATTACTGTATTGTTTTAATTCCTGTACCCATTGTTTATTAGTAAATACACACATTCAGTAAACAGGAGCTGGCAGTCAATTTCTTCTATCAGTTGGCAGAGGCTCATACCACAGAGTTAGTTGCTTGGGGTGACATTAATATTTATGTGCACATGTTGGAGGTGAATCTTCCTAGGTGTCTAGCATTCATCAGCTAACTTGACTTCATGCACTGGACTATTCAATGCAATTCAGTGATTTATTTCTTTAGACAGTTCAAAGAACATTCAGGTATTGAAATCATCACTAACATTTAGCTGAAGGCATCTGCTCTCAGCCAAACTATTTTGCTGATTCATTCATTTGGAGGTTTTCAATCATTCTTTCAAATCGCACCAAACAAGGCATGACTTCAAAATAATCTTGATTGCACAAGAGTCTAATAGCTAGCTGTCAATCAGGTGCTTGGCCATACTGAACAACTCCCTGGTGTTTAATTAAAGGTTTCATCAATGTCTCTTAGACCTTGCTTCTTTTAGTGTATCCTATTCTTTGTTAACAGCACCACAGAGAACTGGTAGTTTAATCATTTTAGTACACTTTTGCTACTTCATGTCCTGGATACTTTATAAAAGATGGATTACATGAAAAAGGAACCCCTTAAAAAGGTTTTACATTCGATAAATAATGCTACAATACTTTAACAAAGATTTTGTAATGTAACTATTGTAAGGTAATGTTGAATGTGACTATTACAATACAGCCTAATAACTACTGTGACCTTAGCTGAGAACCTTAGTTGTGTTCTCCTTCTGCCAAAGAGTATACAGTTTGTAAAGAATGTGGCACCTCCTATACTGATAACTCAGTTAAATCCAAGTTGCTTGCTCTTTTTAAAGAAAAAAATAGTGCCTCTGCATAGTGTGTGTGTGTGTGTGTGGGGGGGGGGGGGGGGGGGGTCTATAACTGCATCCAAACAGGGAAGAACATTTGATGCAACTTAAGAAAATCTAAAGCTGAATGTAGAGTCAAAAGAAGCTGTCTTGCTCCCCATCCTTGTGTTGGAATGTGGTCTTCAAAGCTGATGCAAGAGCTTAATTGGTAGAACATGCTGGTGCTGACAGCTAGTACAGATATTTTGGTTAGTTCTTTGCAGCATTGCAGAGTGGAATTAATGGACAGTACCCCAAGTGGTTTGTGAGAATGTGCATGTTCATGTGAATAGGGTATGATCAAGCTAAGATGCATTACTTGTTGGGAGGGAATGTGCAATGTGCTATCTTGGGAAAACCATACGGGAATGTTGATAATAAATAACTAAATTCTGGTCGACATGAGTAAATAATGCAAAGTGTGTATATACTGAAAGAAAGAAAGTCATTTTTCAGAATATACAAGTGCTACTGTCCAATGTGGCTGAAAATGTTGGAACAACAAGTTTTTACATTCTAAGAGTTTATGGCAGGTCTTTAGGAGTGTTTATCTACTTCTCCATATGGGTAGGGTGCAATAATAGTTATTTATATTAGAGATTTTTTTTTTTTTTTGCTAGAGTATATTATTATTTTGCTAATGCAAAATAAAATAAAAAGATGGTACACAGCATATAAAAACTGTCTCACTAGCTGGGACTTCCTGTACACCATCATTAATCTCTGCATTAGCAGCACAGAGCCTTTAAGTCAGTGGACAAAACTACAAGATGGTATTACAATTGGTGGCATGGATAGGCTACCAGTGTCTATTTTCTAAATTGTTCTGCAACAGCACTTGTCATTTTCTGGCCATCAGTCCCCAGGAGTCCCATCAGTCCCCAGTTCCCCAGGAGAAACATTAGCAACCATTAGCAACCATAGATCACAATGTTGCCACACCATGCGTAGGCTAGAATAAAATGTAGGGTCTTCAGGCAGATGTAACATTTTAGGGCTTTCCGGCTTAATGTAAAGTAACATCACCTTATATTTAAATATACACATTGTTACTTTTACAAATCATAACACTAATTTACATTTAATTTGAGGAAACTAATTCAATACTTTGTGAAGAGATGGCTGCAGACAACAGTATATTATCAATGTTAAGTACTAAAAGAAATCCAATGTGGGATTCCATAACTAGACAATTACATTTTGGACATAATGAATAAACCAACCCTGGACCTTCTCATTTTAACTAGGGGAAAGAGAATACATACAGTTGATTAGTTATGCCTCTCTATCTAGACCTAACCAACAGAACCCTGATACAGTTCAACATTTTCCACCATCCAACAACGGGGTTATAATAATGGAGTAAATACCACTTGCAGGGAAATATTACAATGTGTTTGTGAGCATATGATCCCCCTGTATGTGCAAAAAATCAGTTTAATCATTTCCAGTTTTTGTATTTCATGTTTAAATGTTTAATTCATCTGCGGTCAGAAATAAATACAAAACATGCTGTTTTAAGCATTTGCTTTATAAGTACAGCTGGCCAAAACAGCATCCTCATGAATATATCATGTGCTGTCTTCCTAAATGATTGTTTTGGCAAAGTCCTGCCAGACATTTAATGCTCTTAAAATGAGATCCAATCTTTAATTCAATTCCAAAAAGAACACCCGCATACTAATTTATGCAGCATTTAAACACTTCAGCTTATCAGTGTAAAAATCAAAAGCCTATGAATAAATATATGGAAAAAGAAGGTTGTTTTTCCAATATCATTTCTTAGACAGTAAAATTTAAATTACAAAGCAATCCAGTATAAAGTCATTAAAATAATATTAGTGGGAAAAGTTAAAAGACTCTCATTTTAAATTCTGATCTTTGAAAGGCCATCTAGATTACATTTCTAGTTTTCTTAATCTTCTCATCTCAGGTGGGACCCGAGAGCCTTAAAAAAAAAACAACTTAATGGGAATCTTTTTTAACTCTTTCTTTGATCAATTGTCATTTCTAATTGTTGTCATTTCTTCTCTGCCTTCACATGGTGCTTTCAGGCAAACACATCAAAGAGTGAATTTGACAGGCCAAGGGAATTAGCATCAGTCCGTGTCAATATGGTAGTACAGTTGATAATTCACTTCTGCTTATGCACTAAACTACAGATTGACTTGGCAATGAAGTGAATGGTCTGTCGAACAGCTGCGGTCATGAATTGAAGTAAATTCATCCAAAAAAGGCAGAAGCGAAGTGAAATGACATCATCTTTACATGGATTCCGTTTAAGGGAGACAATGTTACTGTAACTGTGTCTTTTTTATATTAATTACAACATACAATTAATAGGCAGGTTTGATCATAAAGAAGTACAATGTCACTCGATTGCCACATTTGGGTCACTGCTAAGGTTACCTACATTACAAATGACTTTTACATCCCTTTCGATGCCACACAATTCCTAGTACATGTTGTCACTTTATTTTTTGTGGCTTTTGAGTGAACAGTCAACCTTTTGCCTTATTTGCAAATTTGAGCCAGTGAATTCAAACAGACAAATTCACTGAAGTGCGTCTTCTCAAACTGACATTTTAATGTATGATGAATACTGGAATTGTTGTCAAAATTGCACTTAAAGTGACTTGAAGAGGTGTGCAACTTTGTGTTCATTGTAGGCTGACAATTTGGCCAATTATTTTGCCACATCACTGAAAATAACGACATCTAGTGAACAAATGAAGTTGGGGAAGTCTCAAATGCGTGCAAATTGACACCTTTACAGTTCAGCCTTTGATAAATTACCCTCAGAGCTGTAGTGGTTTATAGGAAGAGCTTTGCCACACATATGCTCCATCCATAATCTCTTAGAATCAGACACTGGGTCATCTCCCAAGTGGTGTCATCCTCAAAGTATCACAATAACAATTTAAAGGTAAGCAAAGTGAAAATCTAGAAAATTATTACACTAGAAATGTGTGTGCAGCATAGTGTGTTTAGCTATAGAAACAGGGTCTCCAGAACTTCTCTGTGAAATGTGGACACAAGCACTTAATGAGATACACTGAATGAATTGTGCACAAACACACTCAAACCTACAAATACTGGCTCACAGAGAAATCTTCTGTTGAGTTCCTTGGCCTCAGTTTCAAATTGGTCGACTACAGAAAAAGAAAAAGGAAAGTCACTATAGGTCTGCCTAATAAAACAACAATTTGTGTATGCTGTGATACAATTATAAGACCACAAGATTATGAATATCATGCGGCTTTACTAATTTTTATGCAAATGGCTTATGTGTATTTACTAAAGGAAACCTTGAAAGCCTCACAAGTAATGTATAAAATTGAAAGTGGGCATTCATAAAACAGGGGAAAGGAGAGGGATAAAATAAGTCAATAAATATCAAACAGATCTCACAAATTATTTTTCCAATAAATAATACACTGTCAGATCACTGTTATCGGGCATGTTTCAAAACCTCTGCTGAGAAAACAGGTTTCACTTTGATGTGCTTGCTGATGAACTGATCCCAGCTATGAAGCTGATGTATTGTCCCCAAATGGTGATCAGTTTACTCTGATCACTGTCAGATCACTGTTAGCCAGGACCCGTTTACTCTGATCACCCCAGAGTAAACTGATCACTGTCAGATCACTGTTAGCTGGGATACAGTCCCGATTGCTAACGTCGGTATTGTCTTACAGTGATCGGGACTGTATCCCGGCTAACCTGCCTACCTGAACGCAGTGTGACGTGGAACCCCTGAGTTGTCCTTGTGGAACCCTTGGGTTCTGCAGAACCCTGGTTGAAAATCACTGCTTTAGACGTTACCAAGAAATAATATGCAATACTATTGAAAGATACAGCACACACCTCATCATGTTCACAACATCTCCCTCTGGAGCCACTTTCTTGCAAGGCTGTGCTGCAGAAAGTAAGAACAGCAGGTACCATGTATCTTCGCTATTATATTCTGCATATATTTACTGTATTTTCTTAAACTATTTTGGATGACAAAGTAGACTAAATTCATTTTTAAAAATGTATATGTGCAGTGTTGGCAGGTTCATTGGATTTTAAATATATCTATATCACAAATGCCGCATGCATACAGATTATAATTATGCATAGATTTTTTTAAGTTATTTCATACTCAACCAACAGAAAAGATTTCTGAATTTGTATTGCGTTTTACCGAGCCTAGTTATAAAAGTGATGAAAATCCTTCAGTAACTACTCTGTAAATACAGTTCATGCAGTAGAAAAGAGGATTCCGAGAAGCTTTCTTCATGGCTGATAAATGTAGCCTTTGGCTATGTCTCCTTAGAGAAAAATGAATAAGATTTCGCTAAGACTTATGATGGTGCCATAATTGCAATGGAACAATGCTGCACTGACAAGCTTTCAGACTGAATAATGCCTTGTAATAATCAGATCATTTGTAATACAAGGAAAAAGACTTAATTTGTTTACAACAGAATTTTTTTTTTTTTGTATTACAATGAACAATAAAAGTAGACTACTCCTACAGAAAAGTTTTGTGTTTCTGCATTTAAATGAAAAAGGTGACAGTGTTTGACATGTGCTTTTAAAAAAAAAAAAAACTATATATACTGTTTGGGTGGAAAAAAAGTAAACTGCCTACAGGATCCACAATGCTGGGGGTCTTTTTTAAGGGGCAAATCATATTCATAAATCTCATCCAGATGGATAAAAAGTCAGGTTAGTCATGGACATATGCTTACTAGCTGAAGACAATGGATATAGACAGTTATGGGCACGGCAATCTTAAAAAAAAAAATTACCTGAAATTTAGCTCTTTTAAAAAATTCTAAGTTCTTTGTGTCTACAACTCCAGCCACTATAGTTTCATTGTACAAATGGGCTCTACTTTTCTATAACTTCCAGAAGTCTAGTGCCTCATACAAAATTATGGGCACCAAAATATGAAAATGAGATCAAGAGATGTTGACTTATTGATTTGTGCATTGCATAATGAGAACTGAGCAAAGTCATCATTCTGTGTAAGTCCATACCATTAGAGTGGGTTTGGAGAGCAGCGGTGCCTGTGTCCTGCAGGGCAGGGATAATCCTTACGATGATCTCAAACGAAGCTCTCCTACAGGGACAAGTAGAAATGCTCTTGTTTTCATGAAATGTATTATCGCACCACAAAAGGGAGAGATAAGGAAACAGCATAAAGCAGCTGTGCCGCATCCCTTTTATTCATGGGTGGTTTTGTGAAGGAAGACAATGGTGCTCCTGGGTAGAGGGCATCAGGCCAAGACACTCTAATAAAACCAGAAAACTGGGGGAAAACACATTTTATCTTGTTAAATCACTTTGCTTCTCTTTCAAGAACAGAATGCCCTATATAAACAATAATATGAATCATAGAACAGTACTGAATATTATTTAAAAGTAATAATTGATAATCACAGTCACTTTCAGTAATAACATTTGGAACAATATCATGATGCATTTCAGAGGATGGCTGGTGATAGCTACATTTCTTTTGGCAGAGGTGAGAATGGCAGAACCTACGCTGACTGCTGGTAACCCTAACTAGTGAGAGTTTGCCCACCTACAACCTTTAGGAACTACTCCTCAGAAAGTCCTTGTTAGGCTGTTTGGTATTGCTCGAAAGAGACTATTCACAAACATGGTTCATACATTCACTGGTGCTTTAACCCATGGCAACCAATCAGTCACTTTGCTAAATTATTCTAACTATGGTAAACTGATCAATGCTAATCACCGATTGTTTGCTATTGGTTACAACACAAGTGCAAGTTTACACCAAGGTTTGGGAACATAACCCTAAATATTTGCTGTCATTACCAGACTTTATAACCATGCATGAAAACTCTTAGGGGTTATTGACTTAAGTGAGAATATGACTGACCTGTTTCTTCTAACTGGAATAAACAATAATTATTGTCTTCCAGTATGTTTCATGGTAACAGAAAAAAATATCCATCTGGATAAAAAAATGGTGCCATGCCGCATATAGTAACCCCGTTCTTCTTCTGAAGCTTCATAATTTCTGGATCTCAGGGTGAGTTCAAGTTAACAGGTATGCTTATAGAAGAATTTAATAACAAAATACCTAAGGCGGATCCCCTTTGTAGCTTCTCTCAAAGTAAAGGTCATTAGCAAACAATGCAGGACAGTCCAAGCTTAAATCTCAGTTGTTCCATATCTAAGCTTGCTTCCTTTTGAGTTGGGCTATGAAAGACTCAGTAGGAGGAATTTAATGACATTCCCACATGATCATCTCAGAGGTTCACATAAAGACATCCACTTCCAGGCATAGCATATACAGTAATAATTCTAACCTGTCATGTTACAGTTTAGAAGATATTTTATTCATTAACTAACCAGGCACCATACCAAAATGTAAAGATTATAGATTAAATTATTTATGTACTACATAATATTAAAGTAGCCAATGGTAGGAGAAATTGCTGCCATATAGATAATAACTGTAGACTTGTAAGAAAGTTGTTGATATTATTGTAAATCATTGGTGCACTTGAAATTACACTGCAAATTAATAGGATATAAACCATTTTTTCATAGTAGCTATACAATGTCTTTTTATTCATCAAAGAGAAGATATGATCGTGTAATAACGGCATGTTTAAGTATTCATATACTGCATGTACAGTACGTTATTGTTACAGGTGTTTTTACAAAAGATGAAAAGCTGCAGGCTCCTTCCCTGTAGAGCTTATTATGGGGGTTATTCACTAAGGTGCGAATTCAACCGTCGAATTCTCAAAAAGGGGATTCCCATAGCAAATCCGCTACAATTTCCCCATTGTAAAGTCGTGACAATTTTTTAAAGTTAAGATTGCGACAATTTTCCCATAATAAAGTCGCGACTGCGTTAATATTCTCATTATAAAGATGCGACTGCGACAATAGCAGCCTATTGAGACTGTCTTTATCTGGCAAATTCGCACCTATACGCAACAATTTGGACTTTAGTGAATAACCCCCATAATCTACATGACAATACAATATGTCTGATCTAAAGAAATATTACATACTGCAGAACTGGTTATGCTAAAAAGAAAGTAACATTTAACAAGTCTTAAATTAAATATCTCCTGTCTTCTGTAATATTTCACCATTCTGCTAACATGTAACAATAATATAAAATACAATTTTCCAAAACAAACATATTTCTAGTGTATTTTATTATTCTGCCCTTTTGATTTTTCCACTATTATCTGCATTATTTTAGCTTACGATTATTCCCTTTTTATCTAATCCTTCACCCAGGGTACGGTTTTTAAAACATTTCAAGATTTTTACCTAAATTGTTTTAAGTTTCCTTTGAATTCAACAAATTGCTTTGCTTCACTCCAGATATGGTCATATTTGTGAATCATAGGAAGGCATTGCGAACAGGGAAAGCAAAAAATAATATCAGTGAATAGTACCGCTGGGGATTTGCTGGTGAGGCATGGAAAGCGTGTTATACTACTATGTCATTTACTTATCAATCCGGTTCAGTGCTCAATGGAAAAAAAAATATTCAAACCTTATTATTATTATTATTATTATTAATAAATGCTGAAGTGACTCTATATGCAAAGCTTCCACAGATTTCTACATTAGTCATATTCAGGCAGCCTCTGCTGTTCAAGGTCTAATCAATTATTTTATTAAATGGTTGACATATCAAGCTGCAAACCTTGATCATCCCACTGAGATGAACACAACATGATTCAGAGGAAGAGAAATTGAGCCAGGATGAGAGACAAAAATAATGGTTTAGTGAAAGATCAATTGAAGAAAATATAGATTTATCTCTTATAGGTTCTAAAGGTTTCATGTAGATGCATTGCTGCAAAGTCGCAGAAAACAGTTTCCATCTTTATTTGTACAGTAATTCAAAGACCTATGAAATATTAGAAATGACATCACAGACAGAAAATATTTGTTTTTAGACTTTTTTTTGTCATGTTAATGATGTCAGAATATTTTAGCATTTAGGTTTCCTTCCAAGCCCCAGTGGTGTAAATAAAATATGCATGAGCCACGGTGCAGAATGTTGCCCTGCTCCATCCTCAAAACACTGTATTGCTCCTCCTTAAAAGTGCTCCATGACACAGTTAATTGTCAGGAGATAAGTTCCAGTGTGAGTTTCCTAGCTGCATTAAACAGTAACCCCACACAAAGCAAAGCCCAGCAGCTCCATACAAAATTCCCAATACCCTGGTTTGAGGGTGAGGAGCCTTTGTGTCTATTTACAGTACACAGTGCCCCTTAGTCTATTTACAGAATAAAGTGCCCAGTGCCCCCAGTACAAACTGACAGGGGCCAGTAGCTATTGCCTGGAAGTTTTGGGGATTGTCTGGTGCATCCTGCTTCTCAAAACTCTGGCACCAATGAGGAGACAAAGAAGGCAACAGGGACAAAGTGAGTCAGACCTCATGGCAGGGTCAGATCTCATAATACCTATGGCTGTACTACAGGACCCATTCCACACTGGAGTCATCTCAACCATTAGGGGGATCATTTTATCCTTTTCACCAGTTTTTGCCTGTTTTTCCCCATTTTTGTTTTCCCCTAATTTATGTAAAGTCGGAAAAAATGTTGCGGTATCACTAAAAATTGATATTGCTAAATATTGAGGCGTTAATACTGTTACCCTTTACATTACGTTCAATGGAGCCCTTTACTCTTGAGTAAAAGCTGTGCCATTTGTTCAACATAGTCAAGTGTTGCCTGCTTTAGGCTAAATACACTTTAAATTAAATTAGATCATTACAATTCTTTCAGGCACAATGATAGCAATCAAACACTCTTTAAGGCTAGGTTCACACTAGCGTTTAAATATACTGTGCTTTAAAAAAAAAAAATCCGCACTGCAAATCCTTATAGGACTTTCCTTGCTCCGACCACACTAGCGCATTACGCGAGTGTGCACACATGAACGCTTGACATCGTATTTTGCCAGGCATATGTACGCTACTCGAAGAATATGGTCAGTATCAGGTAGGTACAATAGAAAAGAACGTCTGAAATATATGCCGGATTGAAATACGTGGTGTATTTTCTTGCTTTTCTAAATACGCAGTGAAAAATATGCTAGTATGAACCTAGCCTAAATGATAATCTTCACTTTAAAAAATCACATTGGAAAAGCTTGTGTGAATTGTAGTAATCTTGTGATAGCACTGATTTACCTTTATCATTTGTTTTTAGGTCATTATGCCTAATTAGGCAGCCATATTCAAAACTATATTTCAATTTCCCTTTCGCTGGCTGAAGAAGACCCTGTATCTGACTGACTTGCAAGTAGATTGCTCAGCCCCCCACACTGTTAAAAAAATTAAAGTGTCACTCAGCCTTAATTGTAAGCCAGGAATGAAGTGTTAGCAATGTGTAAAGGTTGAGTTATCCTTTAAAGGAGAACTATAGTCAGATTACATCTTTATATATGCAGTACTATACCTTAGTGAGAAGCGTTTCTTCCCAGTAGATCTTTCATCTGAAGCAGGATGATTTATTAAACAGCACTGGAAAACTCCTACACCAGGAAATGTGTGTGATATATCTGCTAAACATGAGAATAAAAAACTGCTTGACTGCTATTGGTTAATCAGTGTGCTGACCTTTTTACCCCATCAATCATTGCTGGAATGCAGGAGCAGTACACCTAGCACCTTTACACTACTCCGCTGCTTAGTCAATAGTAGAGGTACAGTACCTGTGCACACGCATACAAAATGATGCAAAGAGCTCTGTAAGTTTGTGGTTCGCTTAGTCGTCCAAATTGGTTGTGTATTAGCCATTTTGCTCAATAAGCAAACATGGGGAACTGGAAAATGGATGCAAATTCACTATTTGGATTTCAATGAGGCTCTTAGAGTTTGCTCAATGTATAATGCAAACAAAAATATATATTATAAGATGCACATTTTTTAATCAATTGCAACTTTCTGAACCTAGGGTTTTACTTTGTAAGAATTTGTCATTTAAGTTTCCTAATTTAATTTGGATCAATAATTCCAAGTTAGAAAAAAAAATCTATAAACCTTCATGAATGGTTCCACTAATTTTCGGCAATTAGGTTAAGGTAGACCATGATTCCTTGCCAATTTTTCTTTAGAAATAGATCATTCTGGTTTCTTTGGTTTATATGAACAAACCCAGCTGAATTGTTTAGAAAAAGTGAAGCTACCACAACCAATCACGTATTCTATGATCTAAACCCAGTTCTTTTTAACTATTTCAAATTTACTGTGCATTCACATCCACACACACATATATATGGAAAGGTCTTAAAAACCGGAGGGATTTAGCACGTGAACTCATAAAAGCTTATTCCCTATGGCTGGAAAAATGGATGATTTAAAGAATCAGTTATTTCTAAATGTGTCATTTTAATTACATTATCCAAACTAGGACTGATCAAAGCAAAACAAATCATTCCCACTGCGTTTTCCTAGTTATTAGCAAAGTCATTAAAACACCATCGTTTTACAAGCAAATATCATTGCCCTATGCCCTGAGCTATTCTGAAGGGTCTTAGCAACTGGGTAGAAGAAGACATTAACAAAATGCTAATGAGTTGCTAACCTCTTTATGTCAGAGAAAACAAATGTGATATCGAGAGCTTGTAAACTTTGAATGCAATTTGTTCTAATGGTTTAAGAAAATATTAGACATATCACTTTTATTTTACAGGGTAAACAAATACCTTAAACATACTGTACGTCAGGAAATATGATTCTGAGGTTCAGCATGAGTCAAAAATTAGTTTTTACCACATGAATTTCCCTACTTTGAATGCAACTGTGGGAATACCTTTTTATTACAAGAAGGCATTTGTTCACAAGAAAGACAAAGTTTAATGTTGTTAAACAAGTCTTCGTTGTTTCAAGTTAGTTAATATTTTTCTCCTGTGTTGACTGTCATGAAAGGAGCCCTAATGAAAATAGTAACAGTGATAAAAAATAAAAAGATAGATATGACAAAAATGAGTAAGCTAACGAATGGAAAATGATAACAGAACAGTTTTATTGGAACAAATTAACTTTACTCCCGTTGAAGCACACTTTGCAGCTTGTAAAGGCTCTAATTATTCAACGTGAAGCCGACTAAATGAGATTCACATAATGGAAAGTAAACACAATGAATAAAGTAGCATTTGTCTCAGCATTTTGCTACAGATGTTTTACTTTCATGAAAATTCAGTGACCTAGTGACAAAGACTTTCAGAATTATAATTGGGATATGTGTTTCACAATACCTTAACTATGACAAGAAGTTTCAATACTATTAACATTAGCTTGGAGTGCATTGTGGGTAAAATGTCTCATCAACATGAACTAGTCTAATGCTGTCTATATACATCAATAGAAAAAAGGATCCTACTTCCATACAGCTGCTTTAGTTTTAAAGGTCACTGCTTTAAATACGTCCACTCATATGTGTATATATAATGTAAATTAAAGAAAATCTGTGCAATTCAATATTGTATAACTACTGTGCAAGACATGTTTTGCGCACACATGCCCTTTCTCAAATGATCATTGAGACACTGAAGCTTGTGACTAGGCTTAAGTCTTAGACTTGAGATGGAGACTTGAATAGGAGCACAAACAAGAGAGTGTGGATCTTCTTTACTACATAGGGGTTGACATTAGTTATACACCAAGGTGCAGAGCATAAGGAGCCTCTGGTCTTCACCCTGCAGCAGCAATTGACTCCCAGGTCATGGCCCTTGGGTTAACTCCTACACTGGTGGCAGCTTGCTGTAACATAGAATTGGAACTCCAACCACAGGGCACGGTTACAGCTAAACACAATGGATCTGAACTGCACCCACAGAATCACAAAGGAGCTGAAAGAAGACTGAAGTGCTGGAAGCACAGGAGAAGGCAGAACAGAGATAAGGGTGCTTCTTTGAGTGGAATCAAAGAAAGTAAAAAGGCAAATGTGTGCATGCTGCTGTTAAAAGTGGAATAGAAGCATGGTAACCATAAACTCAGAGACAATGCTGAAGGATTCCATAACAAGGCATGAAATGAGCCTCAAAGACATTATAGAGAGTCTTGAGACTAGCAGAAAGAGACAGGGAAGAAGAATTAACCAGGAATAGAGACCAGAGACAGAGTTGTAACACAGCAGTTGCTCCGGTCCCAGGATTCTAACCCTGGACGTTCCATTCACAGGAGGTGATCTTTCCTCCATGCCACAGAGCTGCTTGTGGGTGTTGATCTCTTTCGTTTACTAGTGTCTGCTTCCAGTCCAGCTTGCTCCTGTTTTCCTGCCTTGTACAGGTGCCTTATATTACTGGATTTGTTTACTCCCATCTAGTAGCTTGTTGCCAGCCAATCCCCATTAGGCTCTGCTTATAAATACCCTGCAGGGTGTCTGTCTCATTGCCTGATTATAGGTCTTGTTTCCTGAGTCCTGTTGGAGTCCTGTTTTCCATGCTCCTGGCTTCGTATTTCCCAGTTCTCAGAAGTTCCCTCCTACTCCTACAACACCTCCAGTGGGTGGCTCCCCCAGGGGCCGCAACCTGGGGATTCCCTTGCGGCAAAGCCCAGTACCTCCTTGCAGGGGTTTAAAGGTGAAGACCGGGAATCTCTTAGACTCCGCGCCTTGGGTGGGGCCAGCGCTAAATCCACTGTGGTGTCTGGCAAATTCCAAATTATCCTGACAACAGTCAAGCCAGAAGTTAAGAGGCAGGAAGCTATAGGATACCAAAGGTAGGAGTCAGAAACAGGAGGTAGCAGAGCACACAGTAGGCTGACCACAGAAGTGGGAGATGATTCATGGAAGGTCAGAGGAACCCTGAAGATAATGCAAAATACACATAGTTAACAAAAGTAGTTCAGTGATAAGGACCTCATTGGCTATTTAAAATTCCCACTGCCATGTCATGGCTGTAAAGCAGGTTAGTCTGGATTAGGCCAGCAAGAAGATTGTGTCTGGTTGCCTACAGAATTATTTGAGTTGCCATCATGAGACACAAGCAAGGAACTAGCATAGCATCTCATGATGAGAAATGTATTGTAGGCAATATTTATCTGACAAAAAAGCCAAAATACAATACATGCTGACCTAGACTGACACTGACCTGTAACATGACGTAATATCCATTAAGTACAATACAGCTTGATAATAATTAAAAAAAAAAAGGACAGTGTCTTTGTAATAAGATGTTTTATACATCAATCCCCTTCCATGAGTTTAAAAGGGGGCCATCTGGGTTTTTTTTTTGCAGTGGTAAGAAGAAAATGTGTGCGATAATGAGTCAGTGGTCTCAGATGTGAGATTTCTGTAATGCCAAGCTCACTGCTGAATTGCCACCATCACCCACAGCACATTGTAGTACAATAAAAATACAATAATATTTATTGTTACATCACCTAAGTCGACATTTCGGTCAGCGAATGAGACCTTTCTCAATGAGACCTGTCTTGAAAAAGGTCTCATTCGCTGACCAAAACATCGACTTTGGTGATGTAACAATAAATATTTTGGTATTTTTCCTAAAAAAAAAAAACCGTGATCCGGCACTCCCAAATAAAATCTTGAAGTTTATTTAAAGTTGTATAAAAATAGAATCCATATATAAATAAAAGATAAAAACAATAAGCGGTAGGAGGCGCTACCGCTTATTGTTTTTATCTTTTATTTATATATGGATTCTATTTTTATACAACTTTAAATAAACTTCGAGATTTTATTTGGGAGTGCCGGATCACGGTTTATTGCAAACGATATCTGGGTATATATCCTGAGCACCCCGCAGCCTCAGAATTGGCTTTATTTACTAAGCAGCTGGATAGAGGAGCGGCCATTACTACATAAACTCCTTTTGGATTATTTTTCCTAAAAATCCTTGTGTGCTGTAGCAGTTTATATGCATGTTATTTTTTCTACATGCACCAATGTAATTAAGTGAATTTCAGTAGGGTGGAGTGCGGTGCTTTGTTTGTTTTGTATATATATATATATATATATATATATATATATAGTGATATTCGCAATACCCATCTTGTTTTACATCTGTGGCCTAACACGACCACTCTATCCTAACTTTTATACAGTATATATATTTGTCCAAAATCTATATATAGATATAGGGGTGTGTGTGTGTGTGTGTGTGTATATATATATATATATATATATATATATATATATATATATATATATATAAAATCATCCTGCCATATGACAAAAATGTCATCAATGTATCATAAATATAACAGTAGATGTTCCTTGTAGTGAGTAAGAATGCGTGCTTTTTCATGTGTTCATATGGGACTATTCCTAGTCCGTTTGTCTTTTGCTGTTATTAAAAATTACATTTTTTTATCGAATTCTACTGGTGAGCTCTTCCTTCCATCCTGGGTCAGTGATACCGAGTTGAGAAGGCTAAAATAGCCATCAGTGCTTTAACCTAAGCACTTTCTGGTAAGTGCATTACCTTAAGGGGGCCACCGGTGCATCACAGCAGAAATTGATCCATTTGGATGCTAAATACTGAAATACCACCTTGAGACTTAGCAAGCACGTCCACCAGGAATCACATTGATTGTCATAAGCACGAATTTGTGTTACACCTGTGTCACCAGTTCTGAACACTGATACACCTTGCTACAGACATATACTGTCACTAAAGATTCACTTGTGTCACTTATTGGTCATTTAAACTATATCACACTAGGGAGATATCCCTATTTTTTTATTGTCTTTTTACCAGCGCAACCACTCACTATTCCCCAAGGAAAAGCTCTTTCGTTATTCCAATCAAGGGATTTTGGCAGTCAATTCCCACATGGACTGCAGGCTGGACATTAAAAAGGACATTTAGGGTTTGGACTTATTTCACTCATCATTCATTTATCATTTTCATTATTCATTGGTTGTTTATCCTTTGTTCATGTGCACATAATTTCCCACCCAGCACTATATTTTATAAATAGGGCGCTGTACTCCCTGGACACACCTCTGGTTGTCCAAAATCTATATATAGATATAGGTGTGTGTGTGTGTGTGTGTGTGTATATATATATATATATATATATATATATATATATATAAAATCATCCTGCCATATGACAAAAATGTCATCAATGTATCATAAATATAACAGTAGTTGTTCCTTGTAGTGAGTAAGAATGTGTGCTTTTTCATATGTGTACGTAAATGATCACTACCATCACCACTTCCGCTGCTTACCATATATACGATTGCTCAACTTTGAAGTAGTTTAAAGATAAGACCTTAAGAAGGAGCTCTTTGGAAAAAATCATTGGGGGCCCATCAAACAGCTGTGATGTCTCCAACAGCTTAGTCACCTCTTCTAAGCCCTGAGCTTGTAGTATGTTAGTGCATAAACTCAAGACATCTAATTTGGCTAGCAGATTCTAACTATTGGTTAATGTAATGGTCTACATTTTTTTTAAGAAAATCTCCAGTGTTCTTTACATATGTACTACTATACCGGACCACTGGTTGCATTAGTAGATCCAGATAGGCTCCCAATTGCTGTAATAACCCAGCCCTCATGAAGACTATGGGGTGCCCCAGAGGGTTTGTTATGTCTTTATGTATCATTGGGACTGTATATATTACAGGTTTAGCCAGGTCAGCTACTGTGAGATATTTGATCTCTTCAATAGTTAGCCGTCCAGCCTCTTAACCCAGTTTGAGAGCTTGATCCACTTCCTCTTTATAGAAAGTGGTTGGATCAAATGAGTTGCTGAAAATTCTGTATTGAACTACTGATGCTGTTAGGATCAAAATTACTTTTTAATTTAACAACTTGTTTGTTCCTATTTGTTTGTTAAATTAGTGTTAGTTTGTTTTTGTTTGGCCCAACATTCTTTAAGTCTTAAAGATCTACACAGTTTGTAAAGGTTCAATAACGAAACAAAAAGTGCAGCGAAATGAGCCGAGTCATTGGATAAATGCTGGGCTTTGTCCCACCCATCGAAGGCTCAGCGTCTCTGGGGGTCTATGAAGCAATGGGCTGGCCTCGGCTTGCCCGGACGCTCAGCTTCTGCATGATGATTGAATGATCTGTCTGAAGCCATTTTGATTGACAGTGAAATGAGTGAATCAGCGATCTTTTGGTATAGTGTAGTCAAGTCCCTGGAAAAAAACGCCTTGTTGGTACCGACAGGTCACAAATAACTTTCTTGAAAAGGAACGGAGGGTAGAATTTATATATAAATAAACCGACACATTTTATGATATAGGCCGAAATTGAGCTTCCCCATTTTGAAAGACCAGCATACGCCACTGTTTTCAAGGTAGGTACTGAAATTGCTTAAGAGACAGAGGAAGTATCATTTTTATCAGAACTACTGGAAGCTGAGGAAGTTAAAGTATAATCACTCCTACAGTGAATGTGTTGACTGGAAAAAGAGTAATTAAGTCTAATTACTACAGAACCCACTTCTCCCTAGTTACACAGTAGTCTTGTATTTGCCACATTGTAGAGTTTGTTCAACATCGCGAACACGAGGAAGTGGTGAACAGATGCGAATTCGGAACAATACGCAATCATTCAGCCTTTTGTCAGCGAGGCACACTGACGCAAACTTAAAATCTGACATTGTTAACTTTATATTCATTTACCAGTAAAAGTGGTTTTTTTTTTCCAATATTAGGACATTCTCCCCAATCACAAAAACAATTTTAAAAATATAAGTTGCATAGACAGAATCATTGTAAATCTTTACATTTGTTAAATAAATTGTTCAGGAAAAAGAATGAATTATGGATTTTTTTTTCTTTATCAAGCAAAGCAGAAATTCCTTTAAACTTGATTTGACTGTTCATTTAAGGAGCTTTCTGAATATCATTTTTTTTTCTGTCATTTCTAATCCCATTAATATGATGACATCCAAAGGTAATGAATTGTTTATTAATTAGCTCCCTAAATCAAGTCTCCTGGGGAAATCATAAGGTCTTGAATGTGGCATAATGAATATTTAATTACTCCGACTTTGATAACCACCAAATATTGTTTTTTATTTCTCTGTTTGTTGAAGTGTCTGGAAACAGATGACGTGCACAGTAATAGATTTCTAGTTATATTGCAAATATCTCGAGGACAGATCTATACTGTCACTGTAAATGAATCACAAGTTCTATCACCAGTAATATCACATGTGGTAAAAATACACCTGGTGATATGATATTTTACACCTTTTGTGTGAAATTATCCACTAATCTCACATCCATTATCTTGATGTATTTATTTTCAGCAAAGTTTCCCTATAAAATCACATATTAATGTTCTCTCAAGCATATTTCACAAATTTGAAGGTAGATTGTCAGTATGTACTTACACTCAATTTTTATAGTAATGAACAAAAGGAAATTGCTTGTGAATCTATTTTATAGTAAAATATTTCCTAACTGATTGAATTATTCTTACAATATGTAATGTGGTAGGCAGTAGCGGCCCTGGCCCTATTGGAGCCCTAGGAAATCCCCTACAAGGCGCCCCACCATCCCACGCTGCCCCCCCCCGCCATGCGACACCCCCTCTGCCCCGTGCCGCCCCCCCCTTGCCCCACGCCGGCCCCCCCTTGCCCCACAGCCCCCACTCACCTCCAACACCGCTGTCCAGCTCAACTTTAGATCTACCAATTGGCAGCAGCGGCTGCACTTCACATCTCCCGACAAGTAGCCGCGGCTGCCAATTGGGAGATTTAAAATTGAGCCACGGCTGTACGTAACCTCTCCCATAAAGCAGCTGGCACTTCTCACACTGTATTAAAAAAAAATGCAAGGGGGCGCCCCCCTAGGCAGGCTGCGCCCCTAGCATTTGCCTATACTGCCTAATGGTAGAGCCGGCACTGTTGGTAGGATCCCCTGTTTATGGAGATTGACCAGCTATGTTTGTAGCTTCAGTGAAACTAAAATAATAATAATAAAAAAACTTCTCTGGCCTAGTTTAAAGTACGCTATTATCAGTATAACAAGGTTATGCCAATAATAAATATAATCTGTACAGTAGTGTAGCTTTGGAAATATATATTTTTAGAAGAATTCATCAACAGGCGTAAACGTCACAGAGGTTTAAGTAACCAATCAGAAGTTGTCTTTTATTATTCTTGCTTCGTTATAACAGAGAATGCTGACTGCTGAAATGGAAGAAATTAATTACATTTTTAAAATGTATCAATGTATGATAAATGGATTCATTGGGTCATTAATATAACACCTGACAACTGGAATTAGAAATGGTTTCATTGTGCAATGTCATCATCCCTTTAAAGTGCACCTGTCACCTCAAAATTAATACTAATTTAGATTTTGCTGATGAAATAGATGTTTTTGTAATTGTATATGTATTTTAAAAAATGTAACTTTAGGCTGAGTTCACACGAGTGTATGATGCGCAGCGCATCATACACTCGTGACAGAAAAAAAAAGAAGAAAAATACGCTCCGGCATATTTGTCAGTTGTACTTACCTGCAACAGTGTGAACGCTCCCTCAGCATTCACAGAACTTCCTGTGTGTCACATTTTGGGCGCGGCGTAAATACGTTGGCCAAAATGCGACACACAGTGTTCCAGACACAGCGTATGCACGTCATACACTTGTGTGTCCGTAACTAGGTAAGTATCATAAGCTTCCATGCACTGCACATCATGCGCTCGTGTGAACCCAGTCGTATACAGCATTTCTCTCTGTCATCTTACCTGTCAGGAAGGAAGGTTGGGCAGGGTTAAATAATTGACATTATAGCTCCTCCAATCAGATCCCTTCTAGATCATGATTTACGGTATCTGATTGGAGGAGCTATATTGCCAATCATCATCATCATTCATCTTCTTCAATCAAAACCAAAACACAGGAATGGATACAAATCCGAACTTGAACTGAAACCAAAATACAGGGGTCCCCGTTCAGCCCTTTGAATAAGCGACCAACTATAAGCTTTTAACTTTTCATGAAGATCATGCTTGTGAAGGAGGAGAGTGTGCATCTGTGATATTACCTGCCATAGACGTAGAGCACAGAAAGGAAAAAAAAAAAACTCAACGTGAAAATTTAATTAAAAGCAAGTTTTAGTCCAGAACAAAGAATTTAACAGCATTATGCATGGATTGCTTTTATTCTTATGTGAGCAGGGATGGAACTTACAAGAGGTATTTAATAAAAATGCATAAAATATGGAATTAAATAAAGTGACTCTTGTTTACATAGTCAGTAAAGATTTTGATTAAACTGATAAAGGAAATTAACATTTTCTGGTATGAGAAATACAATCAGGTAAGAGTGTGTATGCAACTTCAAATTATCTGTGTGTTGTTTGGAACCTGCTTTGTTCGAACAATCCAGAGGACATAATGAAATGTGACTTCCTAAATGTCAACAATACTTGCTGAAATCAGACCCAAACAACAGTTTTTTGTCTCACTGGGAACTGTATATATAGAGTAATGGGTGTTTTTGCCAAGGGTCTGAATGATCTTAACATTTACCTCTTAGCAACGCTGATTTTAACACATGCTCTGTAGAAACCAGTACCCACGGCATCAACTTTCTCAGCAGAGGAGGACTGAATTGCTACAAAGGCTTTCATGTACATGTGCATGCAGAAAAATCTTTAAAAAAAAAAAGATTATGGTTATGGGTATATTGTGGCATGTAAGCTAAATTAACAACTGTGATTAGTTTTTTTTTAAATGGATCCCTAGTTTCTTTTCTGGTTTGTTGACGGTCACTTGCTATTGTGACACCTGTCTTTGTTGATCACTTGTCATGGCAGATGTTTGGTGACCTTAATTATGTTATGTTAATTATGTTAAACAAAAGTCAAAGTACGTTTGTATTTTTAGACCTAGGATACTGCTGTTCATGATGGTAGCCACTTCATTGGCTGTTAGAAGGCCCACTAAGTTGGCAGGTATTTATCAAAGTAAAAAAAATATTCATCTGTATCCACATAGCCTTTCACCAGGAGAACTCAGTTAAACAGAATTCTTATAAGAAATTTTTGCATTAATGACACTTAACGATCAGACAGCAAACACACAATTTTAATAGTTACCAACAGTTACCTGAACCGTTCTCCTGAGTCCTTGGGTCCTTCAGCTGCCTGAGCAACCCTGCTGGCTTACCCCTGCAATAGCTGATTAGGTATGCTCATTGGGGCTTGGGCAGCCAATCAAGATGTATAGAGCTACCTCTCTCCTCTGCTGTGAGCTAAAATTACACACTGCACTACCTAGGCCTAACTTCTCTGAGGATTCTCTGCCTCCCTAGTTCAAGGAGTCCACTAACAACCAAAATAGAGGTCCAACAGATAAGACCCTCCCACTATACTTCTTTTAGTCGCCTCCAGAGGGATTCTCATGTCAATTTAAATCCTTTTAATTTGTTCATCAAAATGCCTGAGGCCAAAAATAACAATTATTAATTGAAGCTCTGTTTAGTTTTTTAAACTAAGCTCCACCCCTACTTTAGCAGAGTTGTCTGGTAAAGCCAGGGAAATAACAACATAGGATGAGCAAGCACTGTCTGAACCATGACCTGGGATTTAAGGGGACTTTATTAATAAACCAGACTCCACTGACTCCAATACAGAGTTCCACATACGTGGAATAAAGCATTTGAGGGTGGAACTATTAGACTGGTGATGATTGGAGGAGGTTATAACATGTATTTCTAGGGCCTCAACAACAAGCAAATAGGGTTTCTCAACTAAATAGGTATTTAAATCAGACCATGGGCCCTGTTTAATAAATGCTAAAATATATAAAATTACAAGTTGTGATCTTTGAGTGGCTCAGTTGAAATGTTGTGCTGGATTGGCAAATCCGTCCCCCTGTGTGTGTCTGGATGACAAATAGGGAGGTACAATCTCATCTTGTGGGCATAAGCCCATATATTCACCACTGAGTGACAGTTGTATAGTATTAGGGTACAGCACTGGTTACAGAAATTCATAAATGCAGCTGGGTCTGTCAGGCCATTTCAGCCATTTTGTAATGTTATAGTGAAAGACTTCACATAAATACAAAGAGCAATAAAGTAGAATCTAAGCAGGACCAGCATATGGCAGTCAAATACTTGGAAGTTGTAAGCAACACACCAGCCCTTGTGTAGTATTCTTCCCAGATAGTAGCAGAACAACAGGCTGAAACTCCCATACCCTGCTACAGTCACCAATGAAAAGAATAAATAGGAGACTGCTGACTGCAGGATAGGGGATCCATTTTGTTAATTCTGGCTCTGTGCATCACAATGAATATTTATTGTTTCTGTGTACAAAGCCACAAATCATTGCGAGTTACCCAAATATTACAACAACAACAAAAAACAGGAACATTTGCTCAGCGTGCCCAAGTGTCTTACTGATATTTTGAAAGCTGACCTACACATTGGTAACTTTCCAAGGCTCCGAACTTCGTGCTAATAATTCTACTGGAAAATCTCACTTTTGTTGTAGACACCCCTTAGGGAAAAAAAAAAAAAAAGACATCTGTTTCCTTCTGATAATTTTTAAGCCAACATCCCCTTTATGTCTACTTACAGGAAGCTGAAAGTGAGAGAAGCTTACGGTCACCGACATACAAGAGACAGCCCGTTAGTCGCCCTAGCATTTTAGCTATAGATTCTGACACGAAAGGTGGCAAACTATTCCTTAACAAGATGTCGGAAAACAGCCAGAACGGTGTCGACAAAGGTGAGTTTAAAGCTCTGCTCTTCTAGCGAATTTGCATATTTTCTCAAGATTAATTAAGGAAGGTGTTTAAAGTATGAGAAATAAAATGGAAAACTGCCAGGGCTTTTCAAGTTGGCTGCACAATTTCATTATGTTGACTGATGTCACATTCCTTGTGAGCTGAACGTTAAAACCAAATACATGCATCGGTAAGGCAACAAGTGCAATAAGTGAAATAACAGTCAAAAGAAACAAAATAAGTTGAAATAAGAGAGAGAATAATAAAAAGGGAGGAGGGGTCTCACGTTTTAACTCCTTGTGTTCTAAGCAGGAACATTCATTCATTGGTTAACCCCCTAGCAGTTGTGGTTATAGATTTAGCTGGGTGCCCCAGAGTTAAATAGTAGCAAAAAAGGTTTTGTTTTGTTTTTTTTTTAAATAGATTTTTTTTTTCCTGATTACTGATGTAAGAAATAAAATACAGGCAGCTGTTAAATCACTGATTTTCTGCAAAAATAGAAAAAAACAACTGCAACTTATAGACGTCAAGTCAAATGGACATAAAATGAAGCAGAAAGTTACATTTTTGACCATTTTTTACATTAAAGGTTCACTAAAGCATTAGGCAGCCAGTCAGCCTAGGCTGCTTTAACATAGGGGCAAAATGCGTCCCTGTGCTGTACCTGACAGAATTTCTTGTCCTTTGAAAGTGAAACTAAAAATTTGGAAACATTTCAGTAATGCACATGGAGCCTTATACTGACCTATCAGAGTATTTGGAAACATCTCAGTAATGCACATGGAACCTTATACTGACCTATCAGAGTATTTGGAAACATCTCAGTAATGCACTTGGAGCCTCATCCTGACCTATCAGAGTATTTAGAAACATCTCAGTAATGTACATGGAGCCTTATCCTGACCTATCAGAGTTGCTCACATTTATGCCCAGAGAGTAAGTAAGGTAAGTGGTCATAAGGCAGGGTCTCCAAGTCACTCTTTTAACTTTGAATGAAAGGTTAAAATCTTAAGGTATATTGCAGTGATGCACTTTACCTTTCTTTTATATGTTCATTTAGGATGCCAGTTACCCCAATCCTATAGTGCAGTGCTTCTCAAACTTTTTGGTTCGAGGGACCGGCAACGAATTTAACAGGAATGTTG
>WMED01000157.1:0-29836 GCA_019650415.1 Pipa parva
CATTGCCAGCACTGGAACGCCAGGAAGGCCCGAGACCGAGGTAAATACCGTTACACTTAGTGAGTAAGAAGTAGAGCATTTATGGCCAACGGACCAGTGACCTGAAGTGACACAAATTCACTTCAACAGTTGAATTATCATAGTTCATGTTCCAACTTGGTCACAGTCTTTATTGACCCTTTTTAATGTACAGTCCCATTATGCCACACTGGAGCCCTGCTATTGGAATCAAAAATGTACAGTTAAATAATCTGGCATTAATTAGAAATACCTTGGTGCAACATTTTTTCCCCTTTAATAAATGTTCATTAATCTACTTTGGGACAAAGTTATTTTTCTACCAATAAATTTACTATAAATGCTTAGGCTATTGCCATCAAGGTAACATTATCCTTGCCAACCACCAGTACTGATGCCTTGCATTACTGGGTCCTGGGTTCAGTTCAACCCTGGACTTCATCTGCATGGTGTTTGTATGTTCTCCCTGCACCTCCATGGGTTTCCTCCGGGCACTCTGGTTTACCACACAATCCAAAAACATACATCTGTATCTGTCTATAAATTTATTAAACTCGGAAAAGTCGTTTCGGCTTTTCTGAGTTTAATTGGTAGAACAGTGTGAAGTTTCTCGCAGTAAGTATTGTGAGATTTGCCTCAATCGATACTTGTCATGAGAAACTTTTTTTTTTTATTGAATACATCCATGGAAAGGGTAACCATACAGTATAGCTACCTTTCCATGAATATATTCAATAAAAAAAGTGTTTCTTACAGCAAGTATTGATCGAGGCAAATCTCGCGATACTTACCGTGAGAAACTTCAAAGTGTTCTCCCGAATTATTAAACTTGGAAGAGCGAAAATGATACCTATGTGTGCGACTGAATAAATTAGATTGTAAACTCCATGGGGGCAGGGACTGAAGTGAATAACGAATCTCTATAAAGCACTGCGTAATATAGTAGCGCTATACAAAAATGAATAAATACAGAAAAAAAATGAACTGTAATGGCCAGGGACCTCTATCCTTTTGTATGTAAACACTTGCAGTAGAACATCATGTGTACTGGTTCTGAGCAGGAACCTTTTTCTCTGTACTATAAAATTATTTACATGTTAAACTATTCAGCCCTGTGCAATTTAGTGGTGCTATATAATTAATAATACATGCATGCATAGCATTTATCACAATAGCCTTTAGAGTTCAACAGCTCACACAGGAGGGTTGGCAATTACTTTAATTACAACAGTTAGAGTTAACATTATTGATGTTTTGATTAATAATGTGTTTAAAACATAAAGAAAACTGAAAGCAACACAGGTTATTTGTCCATCTGATAAACAGATGATATGGATTAAATCTTTGAACTAAAAATTCTGCTGACCATTGACATATGGTCCGCACCACATCAAATGATGACTGTGCCACGTCTCATGCCTTTGAGCTTATTGTAGAAAGTGCTTATTTTCTCAAGATACATGGTTTCCCCTCTTCAACCAAATGTTGATCTTTGGTAACTTCAGAAATACACATAAGCTAAATAAGAACCACAGACCTTAAACAATGAAGTTAAGGCAGCTTAGGGTCAATGTCAATGATGATGAACAATAATGTACCTTAACTGACTAAAAGTAGGACAAAAAAGGTGTGATCTTTGCTTTACTCTTCTTTACCCAGGGAAATTTGGCAGGTACATAACAGGAGAAAGTTGTATGTCTGCAAAACAGCTTTTGACATCATTATACTCCCTGGAACCTTCAACAGTAATTCTTTCCCTCACCTCTTATGAATCATTCACTCTCCCAGCTGGCTTGATACCTAACATGCATAATGTTCTAGTCTGGAAAGCAAGATGATGTCATAGTAATGGAACTTGGATATTAATTACTTGAATCCACAAATCTAAAAGGTCTTCTGCACTGAACTATATTCACAATTTATTAGGTATATTGGAATGTATAATATGTGGTCATTTAACAACATGCTGTATCATGTGATAACTTAAAAGTGCCGTATGCCTAGACACAATTGGCATATATGTAATGCAGGAAGGAAAATGACCAATAATGTAGCAATGCTAGTCACTTTGTTACATCACCAGTTCTGAAAGCCTTGACATAACAGATTCTAAGCAAACAATTGGTTCTTCATTTGGCAATAAACAATCATATATTAGAAAAAAAAAAATTTTAGTTTCAAATAAATTTAAACTTTCATCCCATTCACATAAGAAATGATGCAAATCCTGCAATACGACAAATGTGAGGAAGGGCAGATGAAGGAATGGGAAAGGCGGAAAAGAAACAAAATGGGAGAAAAATATCATAAAGACCTTTAGGAAGACTAAGCGGGTCAAAGAGGTCCTGTTTTCTTAGGTTTAGTCAAATCAGCTACCGCTCAAAGCAACAATCAGTGCATTTCCTGACAGTAAAGCAATTTCTACCAAACAACAATTATACAATAAGCGAATCACTACATCTGCTCAATTAACCCTATTTTCTATATGCTACATGGCTTCTTAAAGAAATACTGACCTTCCAATACATTTCATTTTAAAATGCTTCTATTTCATATCTTATACATCCATACACAGCAAAAATACTGCTTTTGCCACACACACACACACACACACACACACTATCCTGTGTTCATACTATATGAAAGTAAAATTGTTTGCCTTTGTACAAATGTACATCAAGCGCTATTTTATCAGGTTTAGAGGTTGCCGTGATGAAAGCAAATGGTTTCACATAGCTTTAGGGAATATGGGACTACATAGTTATGTTATAAGGTTTAGCATGTATATTAGTCATAAACAAAGAAGAAGGTAGAAGACTAATGCAATCACAAAAAAGTAATATTCCTTGAAATAAATCTATATTACAGTACAAATCCATTTTACAGTAATTCAATGACATCTTCTGTATATTTTTCTTTCTATACATTAAGTAGAAAAGTTTCAATACATTGACAATGTATGGGAAATACAGGTACTTGGATTTGCAATGGTGGATGTAGTTCTTGTACTTTTAAATTTCCTGTTTTTGTTTTCCCTTTTACAAAAAATACTGGTAGACACACGTATAAAAGCAACAATACCCGTGCAAACAAAAGTCGAGAGAATCTGGGTAAATGCAAAGCGCAAGTACATTGAATTATTTAGTAAAATATAGAAAGGCAAAAATAGTGAGTAAATACCAAGTAGAACTAAATTAATTTATGGATTAATAAGGAAGAATTTATCTTTTTACTTTTTTGGAGTGCCGGACCTTTTCATTTTTTCAGAACTAAATTATTGGCCCAGTAAAACTTACATTGAGTACCTGGATGAAGCATTAACATCTTACATGATTTTTTTATGATGTACTGTAACAGAGAACATTTTAGATGACCTCCTAAATCATGTTCCAAAAGAATTTATCTAAATCAAGTGGTGAATGAGTCTGCACTCAGTATCCGACAATCTGCTGTAAATCCCATACAGAAATATTTACATTAGAATACAAGTAATGAAATGCACAGCTGGTGTTTTACTAACTTGTACTATTATTGTATTTCCAAGGTTACATTTCTTGTGGGAGATTGTACAATGCAACTGATGCTTAGTTTAAGCACGTTCCATTAAAAAGTGAGACATGGAAACTAAACAAGCAAAGTCCTTAGGTATATATCTTCTTCAGGAAGATTGAGAGGTTTCATCCGATTTGTTGACCTTTTCAGTTAATACGCTTTCTAGTTATTACAGTTAAAAGGATCATATAATATAGTGTCTTCTAAACATTTCTGACAAAACACACGTTTTCCTGACTAGAGGCCTTTATTATCTCCCACACAGGAAAAACGCACACTTTTACCTTTTACCTTGGTGTATTAGATACCCTGGAGATTGTGACATGAGAAATACCAGTCTGGCTTGCCTTTAACAAACAACAATACAGTAAAATACTGTATATACCAGTTTATGCTGAACAGACCTGTTATCTTTGCATAAAAAGTACACACTTAAACAAGGCATGAAATGGATTTGAAGAGAATCTAATCATGCAGTGGGAAATATCTAACTAATAAGAACCCCAAAGTGACCATATTTGGTAAAAGTTTCTCTGACACACCTGAATATTCAAAAAAAAAAAAAAAATGTACATAAAAAAACAAACCCTCTAAATAGAAAAAAATAAAACAAAAAAAATCTATATAAGTGATTGTTAATTAACACAGTTGGTTGAATAGCATTAATGGCAATGCTTGGATATGAAATACATAAGCCTACAGGAATCAAGGTGAATGGCCTAACTTATGAGATAATACAAATATTACATTGGAAAACTATTTTTGACAAGCTTAAAGGCATCACCCCTAATGGCCTAACCTTGGAAAACTGTTTTTGAAACTGCCTTTAGTTTTAAAAGTAGTGATAAAGACAATCACGGCTATTAATTAAAAAAAGAACAATAATGTTACATACAGAGTTGACCAAAATAATGCATTTTAATTCTAAACATTGATATGTTAAGAGCTTATAATCAAGGCACCAACACACACGGAATGGCTCCAAGGTCTGTGTTATTTTAGAAACAATGGAAAGGTACATTTCTTAAGGAATGCTATATATACAGTATACTCCTATCACACTTGATAATGGGTTCATACCCAAAACACGTTGTGTACAGCATGCTAATTCACCCAGTAAAGGGTTGCAGCACAGTTTGCCTTCTTGCATTTGTTTTTCAGATATTATTTTTGCTACTACATTAAGAGCTTATATCCATTCTCTTTAAGAAAACTATAGGTGAATATCTCTCACCAAATCAACACCAGACAAAGATGGAAGGAAACCCATTTTATAAATAGGATTGTCTTAATGAAGGACAAATGAAATGATTTGTGCTATCCACAAAGACTGGTGTTACTTTACTATCCATTAACTTTACAGATGCGTAGGGTTTTATGCTTTGTGTGACAACTTGTGTGACAGTCTAAAAACCCAATGGAAGTGATGTTATTCACTGTGGAAAAACTTACTAGATGATCTGAATACAATTTCAGTCAGGAAAAGATTGGTTTCCTGCTGTCTCAAATAAAATAAAGTTTGCTAAGAGATGTCTGGAATTCAAGATGTTTTCTTCTAACTAGTACATAGAAGGACAGATAAAACTGTATTATCCATTCAAGCTGTATAATAGTAGGTCTGCTATTCCTTAACATATGGCGGCCATAGAACAATGACCATGGGAGAGATTTAGTGCGCACACAAATATTTAGCTGGAAAAAACATTTGGTTGTGATAAACTCCAGATGGTTATTCCTTGAAAAGAAGAAACTGAACCTTTGGCTACCAGAGACTTTGCAATATACCTTAACCATTCCCTGGAAAATTAAAATCACTTTTACAAATTGAGCAGGTTTTAAAGCAACATTTACAGGATAATTTGATACTCTTCTCTGAACTCTGCCCTGTGGCAGTTACTGAAATAATTCAACAGTTTTCCTCTATAAATTAAACTAATGCTTTTACTTTTGAGTTCAGATACTGTACAAAGGGTTAACACATTTTATAGCCCCTCCTCCCATTATTTTTGGGTCCAGCTGAAAGAAAGACTGCTTTTGCTCACTTCTTCACATGTACTATGGCCAAAACAAAGACAAACAAGATCAGACGTCGCCAATACAGTCTTACTGTAAAGAACTGGCTGCCCAATTAAAAACTTTATGGTATAGAACCAAACAACTTTATACACAGCTGTGCAACTACTGCTTTTTGAGATGTTTGCACCAGTACATGTTGCATCATTTTGCCTATTTATCATCTAGTATTTCTCTATTGTCTATTGCAGCAGTTCTCAACCTTTTAGTGGCCGCGACCCCCAGTCAGGACATCACTGCGCATAGCGGGATGACGTTCGGGCAAAACGTCATCACGTACTACGCGCGTGTGGTGACGTTCAGGGCAAAACGTCATCACGTACTACGCGCGTCATATGGTGACGTTTTTGTCCGACGTTACCCCACAGGAACCCTTATAAGTAGGGTCCTGCGGGAGCTTCCAGGTGCCACGGCGGTTCTCGACCCCCGTGGGTCGGTCGTGCAACCCCTGCCGGGGTAGCAACCCACAGGTTGAGAACGGCTGGTCTATTGTGTGCTGCAAACCATTGCTATCTCTTGTTTTTTCACTTTGACTTTTCAATTTACTTGCAGTGTAGTGGCTCAGTGGTTAGCACTGCTGCCTTGTAGGCTGCCTTGCAGCAATGGGTTCTGAGTTCAATTCCTACCTGGACTTTATCTGCATGGAGTTTGTAGGTTTCCTCCCACAGTCCAAAAATATACATCTGTCCATGTGTGTGACTGAATAGAGAAACTAGATTGTAAGATCCACAGGGCAGATTTTCACAATAGTACTTTTTATCCAGTTCCATTTACTGAAATTGAGGTTCTGTTCTTTTGGTTTGGGAACTCAAGTTTTGGTCACCAAACTTGTACTCATTGCACAGCAAGTCTGTTACATTTAGTGAAAATGTGTGCTTTTAATTTAGCGTTTTTGATCCATGATAGCGCCAACGCGCGAAACGCGTAGGCAGTTGTTTTTAAAGTGTTTTTATGTCACCCATGTGGTACCAATAAATTGTTTGTAAACTTAAGAGGAGTGCTGGAGATATCGATTTTTTCTTGAATCAAGCAAAGACGTCCCCCAACTCCGGAGCACCCAATTGACTGCTGCAAGGGATCGAGCGGTTGGTAAATATATCTAAATAATAGATATACATGTTCTTTTGATCCATGATAGGTCTACACATTCTGTTAAGATATGAACAATTTTGTGATCAGACATTTTGTGTGATCAAAGTATTTTGGAAACAAGACAGGATATAAACAGCGGAATTCATCATTAGGGGCAAGCTTAACAGAGGTATAATAACTCATATCAACCAATAAGAGACTGGTTTTCAGAATTCTCTCTATATCAGCTGATTATTGGTTGCTATAGGATGTCTGGAAACAATTGCCACTGTTGCTATAGTGTCTGGAAACAACTGCCACTGTTTCTATAGGATGTCTGGAAACAACTGCCACTGTTGAATGATCATGAAAGCGTCTTACAAAACTATCATCTAATTATTCACTATTCATGTAATAAGGCTGGTTTCACACTAGCTGATTTTCAGCTAAGTTGTTTTAATTAGGATCATTATTGTTTATTGTGCAAAACACAACAGCCTGTGTGGATTATTCCACAGGAAACAATGGAGACTATTTTTCCAACTCAACTGAAAATCAGATAGTGTGAATCCAGTCTAGAAGCTTCAAACAATGCATAATAAAAGAATACATTGAACAGATTTTATAGCAAGCATTTTAAAAATCATGGACTAAACTATAACCTATGTAATGCTCCTGAACAATACACTATATGAATACATTATCTGAAAAGAAAACGAAATGCAGACTTAGAACTAAGGGGGTAATTCAGTATAGTGCGAAGTGAGGTGTGGATTCCTCGCCTCACTTCGCACTGACTGATATACGCTCGCTGATGTCCTGCACGCAGAGTTGCCTCGCCGAGACTGGAATCCCTTTAAAGTGCTCGCTGATGTCTGCGTGCAGGACATCAGTGAGCTCATATCAGTCAGTTCGAAGTGAGGCAAGGACTCCGCACTATCCTGAATTACCCTCTAAATGTAAGAAGTAAAAGGTGATTTAATCAGAGTGTTATTTGGGGCTTAAGCGGTTATTTGAGTTAATTATTCTGTATAACTTGTAGCAGGCTAGCAGAACTACTGGATATTTCTTTGTGCAAATATATTAAAACACATGGAATGAAAATCATATTTTTAATTCTACTTTGCGTTGTGCGTTTTCCTTACTGCCAAAAATGTCTGGATGCGTTTCTATTTTCATCCACGTAAGAACAAAATGTCACATATGTGGTTAAATTTACACGGTACAAGAAAATAGAAGAAAATATAAATACAGTGCATCATCAAACCAAACGTTCACAGGAATCTCCTGATAAATATTATTTTAAGTCTTTTTTTTCCTTCCGTGTGGTTGAAGCGATCTTGTATGTGTTAAGAAAACAAACTCCGCCTAGCCCTATAGTTTCCTTATGGAACTTTAGATAATGCATATCCATAATGTGTCCCAGAAAGCCCATTTTGGCTGAAGTCATCATAAAGAGCCAAACTAGCAGAGACTAAATGCATGTAAATAACTGCCATGCCAATCCAAACATCTGTTTTCTTTTTCTGGTGTTACCAGTAGTGTTGAGCGATGAGAAAAGTTGAAAATCGGTACGATTATTACAATTATATAATATCAAGCAAAGATAAGCCAACAATATAAACCATGACCAGCAACAGTGCGGTTATAGTTTAAAACCCAATTATTTCCCTATGGAAGTCCCTCCCCCAGCTCTAAACAAACTTACAGTGAAAAGCATTCCTTAGCAATAGACCATGCCTCAGTCTTAAACTTCTTAGGCAGCCACTGCACCAGAACAAAATCACACAAAGGGGCTAGGCTGTTGAGAAAAGGATAATTATGTGGCTTTGCGTGATTACTCTTTTTTTACAGCTGTGCACTACACTCAGGGACATCCTATTACTTCCATAGGGAAATAATTGAGTTTAGGGCCATAACCAAGCCTTGCACTTTTGCTGGTTATGGTTGCAGGGATGTGAATGTCCCTGCAACCATAACCAGCAAAAGTGCAAGGCTTGGTTATGGCTTTAAACCCAATTATCTCCCTATAGAGATAATCAGGTAAGCCCAGTTCTAAGATCTAAATTAGATCTTAGCCAAAAGACCAAGAACTAAACCCTTTCACAGTGATGATCACTAGGGGGAGCAGGGGCTGCTATTCTAGCTCCTAAAAAAACTCAGGTAGCCTATAAAGTCATGTATTATTTCGCTTAGGGAGAGTAAAAATGAAAGACAAGAGAGTATAGGTGATACCTTTTATTGGCTAACAAAATAAATGATAAATGCAAGCTTCATCAGGCAATAAGATGAAACTGCGACAATTTTATACAAGAGAATAAAAAACTACTCACAAAGAGAGTGATTCTGGGAATCAGTACTAATTTGAATACAGTTTATATTCTATTTCTCACCAACAGGTGGTGCTGTGTAATTCTGTAAATCTGTGGATTAGTACTAACTTCAATACAGTTCAAATTCTCACCAACAGGTGGCTCTGTGTAATTCTGTGGATAAGTACTAATATGAATAATATAAACTTTAAATATATATTTTTCCAATTTGATCTTTAACAAACAGATAAAATGAGTAACATTTGTCATCCAGCAATGGAAAAAAAAATTAAAAACAAAGAACTTATATATTGTCTCTTGATAAATCTCTCCTTCAAGAATTTAGACAATAGAGAGAAAAGAAATCAGGGGAAACATTTCAGTTTTATCATATGGGTTTTTTCCACTGGAAAATTATCTTTCCTATTCCCATCCATCAAAAAAACTGAATAGAAATTGTATCAAATATCAACATATTAACCTAACAATGCACTTTTACCTAAACATTCCAAATCTAGCCTGTGCCCCAAGATCACATTCTAAACCACTGCTTCTATATTGCTAGGCAGCAGAACCAAAAAAGCAGTTTAATATATGCTGCAATAAAAAACCATTCAATGTCCTCTTCCCTAAAACTTTATATGCCCTACTGTAGTGATTTTCAACCTTTTTTGAGCCGCGGCATATTTTTTACATTTACAAAATCCTGGGGCACACCACCAAACAAAATGACACAAAATGACACTCTGGGAACCTGCGAAGGAATTGGCGGCTCTGCGGGGCAATCTGGGGCTGGGAGAGCAATCAGGAGCAGAGGGTGAAAATCAGGGGCGGTGGTGGACAGCAGGAGCTTGGAGGGGCAAATGAGGGACAAATTAGGGGCTTAGGAGGGAAATCAGGAGTGAGGGGCAATCAGGGGCTTGGAGGTACATCTGGAGCAGGGGGGTATATTTTTATTGTGTGGAGTAATAGGGGTGTCAGGGGGCATCAGTGGTGGTTGTGGGGCGGGTCGGGGAGTTGTTGGAGGCTTCAACTTACCCCCCTCCAGCAGAGTCCACAGCATGCTTCCTCATTCGGCTGCTGCTGCCATTGCATGCAGCCGAATGAGGAAGTGAGACAGGGAGTGCTGATCACATGCGCTCCCGGTCTCCTATTGGTTCATGTGACCGATCGTGTCACATGAGCCCTCCTCAGACCACGGAGGGAGTTCAACAGGACTCCCTCCTTGGTAAGTGCAGAGTTTCCCACGGCACACTGGTTGAAAAACGCTGCCCTACTGTTTCCAAAAACCACTTCATTAAAAATGTGACATATTTACTAATTTCAACACTGATGATTACAGGAGTATTGAATAGTGTCTACCCTGAAGTAATACTGACTAATGCTAAATTTTCCATAATGCACAGCATATACAATTTGTTGTAAAATAAATTCTTCATCTATTCACGTCTACCATGAGCATGGCGTGTTCTGACAACAGTAAGAGATTAGCATCAAATGTTAGTGCAGTTTTTACTAATCAAAATATTATTTCTACATGTAAACTATTAAAATACCCAAGGCTAACTTTCAAACAATGGAAAACAATGTACATTTGGTGAATGTCAAAATGGCACCACCTATAAACTGTACTGAGCATATATTATATGTCAAAATGGTGCCAGCCATAATTTTACTAAGCATATATGATATTTAATACTTTCTGCAATCATTTAATAGATCTGTTGCAGGTTGCTAATTTAAAATTCCCAAGACTGTCGAATTCTCAAACAGCAGATTCCCATAGCAAATCCCTATAATTTCCCCATTGTAAAGTCACAACAGTTTTTTAAAGTTAAGATGGCAACAATTTTCCCATAATAAAGACGTGACTGCGACAGTAGCAGCCTATTGCAACTGTCTTTATCTGGCAAATTCGCACCTATGCGCAACAATGGGGGTAATTCACAAAAGATCGAACTTACCCTCCGATCGTTCACTTCAGTACGCATAGCCTGTTATGCACTCGCTGACGTCCTGCACACTGACATCAGCAAACGCTTTAAAGTCTTGCAAGGCGTCTCGAGTAGAGCCTCGCGAGATTCGCCGAGACTGGAATATCTTTAAAGCGTTCGCTAATGTCCGCATGCAGGACATCAGTGAGCGCATAACAGGCTATGCATACTGAAGCGAACGATTAGAGGGTAAGTTCACTCTTTGGTGAATTACCCCCACAGACTTTAGTGAATAACCCCCTATAGCCTCCAGTGATTAGATATCCCAAGCAAATTCCTCCACGCATCAGATATTTTGATAATATTATTTTCTAAAAACTGGGCCTCTTGGTAATATGTAAATGCTGTCAAGTTTTCAAATACTGATTTTTTTCTACTACTACGTTGATGATTTGTGGCTAAATCAGCATTGTACAAACAAATAATAAAATTTATGTATGGATGAATACAACCGAAAAGACAAAACCCATAACTGGGTAACAAAAATCCGCAGTTAAAATGTATAATGGGTACGCTGCCAGCAAATAATTTTCTAAAGCTGAAATAAATGCATTGTGTTGTCGCTCACACACACACACACACAGCTCCCACACTATTCTGCTAGGAAGTACAAATCATTCATTTGTGTCAGATGGCATCTGCATACTTCTAGTAGTGGCCACAAAAGCAAAATAAAATGTATAGTTTTAACAGATGGAGAAATGTTAAACATCAATGTAGTCACAATTCCTACAGAAAAGTAAGTATTTTAATAAAAACTGCTTTTGAGTATGTAGTTTTGGTCTGGCCTGGGATTGGACCACTGGAAGGCCCCCCACTTGCTTGCCGACATCAGGCACAAGGCCAGAGAGGGAGGCAAAGCCAGAAACCTCTCCACAACACCTCAGTCCAACACTGTGAGCATGATCACCTCCTCAGTGAATTTATCACTTCTAGGTAAGTTACCTACCTGATCATCTCCACTTATACTGTGAGGCTGATGGGTAACAGTTACCTGAACACTGCATGATTAGGAGAATGGCGCAGAAAGAGTTCAATTTTTCATTTAATTATTTCTCGGAACGGTTACCATTATCTTTAGTTAGATTAATTAGCTATGATGAATTTTGCTTAATTAATCTTATTACAAGGCATCTCAGCTACATCTCCATTTCCGCATTTTTTTTTTTTTTAACTGGTATTCTTGCAATATTTACTGTACATTACAAACCTGAAAAGGAATACTTTATAATGATCTATTTAAAGAACTTCCCTTCACACTGGTGTACAAGTGCTTAAATGGGAGGAATCTCCCTCACTGGTTTTCAGAGCCGACTTTAAAAATGGAGGCTATTTATTTATTGGTTACCATGCCTGGGCAAAATTTTCAGACTTGTAGACATATTTGAGAATTGCTAATTTGACCCCAAAGCCACCAGATCTCAGGGTGTAAGAGGGTACAGAGGTCAGGGTGTAAGAGGGTACAGAGGTCACGGTGTAGGAGGGTACAGAGGTCACGGTGTAGGAGGGTAAGCCAGTTTAGAAATGTTAAAGTCCCTGGTCAGTTGGTAACCTGGAGAACTCTGCCAGTGAAACTGAAAGCTCAACCCTGAATTTCTAATATTTCACCAAAGTGACTATTATTTCTACCTATTCAAAAAGAAAGGTGGGGCAATTTTCTATTGGAGTCTAAGCAGTATTTATGACACTTGTGCATATTGTGGCCAGTTTTAATGAGTTTCCTAATTAAGGTTACCATTTTTGTTGCGCTTCCACCCCCCCGAAATGAAGTTATGGTTTAAGCCAATTCTGAAGTGGCAAATTGTGAAACATTAAAAAAATAATACGAATTTCCATTCAAAATCTACAACCTAGATAAATTGAATAAATATGCAATTTATACCGTAAGGTTTTATTAGAAATCTTGTAAGTGATAGAAACAGCTGAATACATTTTCTCACAACAGTGAAATATCTGATTTCCTTCTACATTTCTTATGTCATCGCAGGATTTCCAACCCCACTAGCCTCGTGACCAGTTTCTGTTTATGGAATAACTGAAAAGAGGGCTTCAAGGAGAACTAAAGGTATAAAATAAAAAAAGACATTAAAAAAACGTAACCTTATATAGAAATTAGTCGCTACAGTCACAGCATGAGCTATGCTGTAATTACCCGGCACCTGATGCTTCTTCACAGGACAGGCTGACAGAGAATCCAGCATGAAGCTCCTCCCACTTGGTTGAATCAGTGGCCTAAATAGTTGAAACATTATCACGTTCATTGCAGAGGCCAATGAGAATGCCCCTGCAATGAGCATGATTATATGTGAGGCCGGTGAACTAAGTGGGAGGAGCTTCACACTGGCTTATCTTTCAGATTGCACTGTGAAGAAGTATTGGGTGCCGGGTAATTACAGCATAGTTCATGCTGTGACTGTAGCGATTCATCTCTATATAAGGTATGTTTTTTAATAAAACTTTTTTATTTTATACCTTTAGGTCCCCTTTAAAAGAGTTTATACATGTTCACAATGCAAATAATTATTATTTTCTGTAGAGAGAACAATGAGCAAATACAAAGCACTGTTTCACTAAAGAAGAAGGAATGGGTGACCACGACGCAGGACAAGCAAAGGCAATCCAATACAGTTATATCTTAATCTTTTATATATTCCTTATAGACAACACATCTGACAGTGGATGTACAGCTTGCTTCTAAAGAAAGTTTTGAATATTCCGTATATTCTGTCAGCGAGAATTGTTCCAAATTTGCTTTTATTTCCTTACAATAGACATATTTGGTATTTCCAACAGTAATCCATTCTTCTTTCTGTCTCACCTCTCTCTGTACACAATAGCAGTACCACAAGTCGCTCCAATTTTTAGTACTGTAAAGATGTTGCATGCATTGCAGCAGTGTCCATAGTGCAAGATCAGCACCAGAGCCCCCACAAGGGTTACCCCCTCCCATGACCCTCAGACTAAATAATGAAAGCTTGCCAAGACTGGCATCTCCTGGTGCAGGTGCTGTAGGTCTTGTAATGGGGTTAGTGGTCACAACAGAGCAGCTTTACTCACGGCAGGCACGGGTCCAGTCATAGCCATGAGCTCTGTGACCTCTAATGTTACACCTCTACATGCATGGCACTGAATGAATTACTCAAAGCTATTTAAACTGTAGGCCCAATGAGGCAGGGACCTCCATCCTTTTTCATAACCCCCAATGATGCAGAGGGAACAGTGGGACAGAGCTGATGTCACCAGCTACTAGTCTCTAGTGCACTAGTGAAATTATGCACTAGCTACTTCCCCCTGATTGGCTGTGCACTACTGACATCTATCACAGGGGCATGTCATTACATATTGGGAAGGGGGAGGTAAGGGGGACCTATAGGGTTATTCACTAAAGTCAGAATTGTTGCATATAGGTGCGAATTTGCCAGATAAAGACAGTCAGTCGCATTAGGCTGCTACTGTTGCAGTCGCGTCTTTATGAGAATATTGTTGTAGTTGCAACTTTATTATGGGGAAATTGTCACAATCTTAACATTAAAAAATTGTTGCAACTTTACAATGGGGAAATTGTAGCGGATTTGCTATGGGAATCCACTGTTTGCAAATTCAACAGTCGAATTCACACCTTAGTGAATAACCCCCCTAGACTTGGGGACAGACTCAGGACAGGACCCAAAAATAGATTTTTTTACTCTAATTTTTTTAAAGAAATAATTAAAAAACAAATCAAATAATATGAAAAAGTTTATAAATAACATATTTAGCAACACAGAAATTGACTTTTACATACAGTATTTGATTTTTATTAAATATGGAGAAATGAAAAATTCCATATTCTGTGAAGAGACGCATTTTTATCCTTTCATAAACAGGCCCCGTAGGATATGCTTTATCTGTATATTTTTTTAATTTGTGAATAAATTACAACTGCCACATAGTGGGTAATTCAGGAAAGTCAGAACTTACCTTGCGAACCTTCGATTCACCTCACAGAGACTGGTACCCACTCCCTTCTCTCCTGCATGCGGAGATCAGCGAATGCTTTAAAGGTATTCCAGTCTCGCGAGACGACTTGAGTGGTAGCAAGGCGAGGCGAAGTACCTTTAAAGCGTTTGCTGATCTCCGCGTGTATGAGAGAAGGGAGCACGTACCAGTCTTGGCGAGGTGAATCGAAGGATCGCAAGGTAAGTTCGGACTTTCCAGAATTACCCCCATAGTCTCTTCTGAATTCAGTAAGATATTTATTTTCCCTCCTCACTTCCTAAAGAAGTATGTTTAAGCTAACCTATCAGCGAGTAGAAGAAGGAACATACATGACTTGCTTTCTAACCCATCCACACTTCCCCCATCACCCATTTCATTATAAATGTTTAAATGTCTCTGTACCTAATGGACTTAAAGGCAAGCCCACCCCCAAACGAACAGGAGTTGTGAGAAAAAACAGACTTGTTTTAAGTCCCAGTGATGTAACTCACATTGTAGAACAGCTGCAAAAGATGCTTTGGCTGTTTATTTAGTGGGGGTTGCAGGATGTACAATAGCTTGCTATAAACTCACTCTGTAATTTCAAACATATTATTTCAGTAGATACAGATTAATGTAAAACAGTCATTTAGTGATAAGCAACTGCCCATCTAATGAATAGAAAAAAGGACCCTTTTATTATTATATTAGACATTCATTTGCACGAGTGTGGGATTGACCCACAAAAAAAACCAAACTGTTGTTGATTTTACCAGAAGTCATTGTGAATGAGTTTGGCTGAACTGTGCAAAATGTATTGGTTCAGACCATGGGCCAAAATGTCAAATTATTAGATAATCATTTCATCCTACTTAATAATTTACTCCTATAAAAAGGTGTGTTTAATTACTTTTCAACTACAATTAAAGAGTTGTTTTTAAAGATGGTTTTCTGTTAAATTAGGTTTTCAACTAAACACTTTAGCTAAAATAAAATTGAATGCCATAAATATAGAAATGATTAGATTTTCAATCCCCCATCACAATACAAAGACAATAAAATAACTCAAATTAAAATAAATTAATAAAACTGACCATGCATAAAATGTATGCATTTGTAAGAATACTGAGAAGAAATTACTACAAGGCATTTAAAGGGTCATGCAACTTTAAAATGCCACAGCTGATCCTTTAAAGAAATCGAACATAGATAAATACAATATGCCTTTGTATTATTAATATAAATATAATATGCAATTATTGTATACACCTACAAAGGCTTACTACATTGGTATGAATTGAGTTGATGGAGAAATGCATGTTAGGTCTTGTAATCAGACCCTCTGCATTAAATAGTCTATTGTCATTCTCAGGGAATGTAGGAGATTTGTCAGAATACTATCACATCTTGTCAGGGTAGCAACGTGTATCATCAGTCTAGGAAGGTCACAATACCTCATTTCAAAGTTCAATGCACTCTTTATCCAATTCATGCCACAACAAGTTAGTTAGTTCACAAGAATACATTCTCATCTAAATATTGTATAGTATTTAAAAAGGGGAGGAAATTAAGATATTTGTATTAAAACTGGTCAGAACATAGTAAGTAGGGAGCTATGGCTGATTTTTAACTCATTGCACTAACATCCAGTGCACCAAACAATGTTGTAGTGACGGATACACACAAACATCCTGTGCACCAAACAATGTTGTAGTGACGGATACACGCAAACACACTAAGGCATATTTAGCAATGGGTAAAATTTCCACTTTTGCTTTTTTTTTTTTTGCTTGAAAATGGCTACTTTTGATTTTCCCCATTTCAATAAAATAAACAAAAAAACAGATTGATAAAAAAAAAGTCTAAAAATTATTATTTGTAGTTTCTCTTATAACCTTCCTTTTTGTAATGTTTTTGCCCTAGCTTTATTAACATTGAAATATTTTTTGATTTTACCATAATTTATTAACACAATTGAATAAAAAAAAAAAAAAGTATTCTTCTTTTTAATTATAACAAGTGTTTCTTTACATCAGAACCTGACATAAATTGTATTGCCCTAAAGGATAGTTGTGCAGGTAAACACAACTACATATACATTGTGTGTATATATATATATATATATATATATATATATATATATATAAAAATCCAAGCCTGGTGCCCGGGGATTGCTCCTTTAATCATGTGTACACTATGTGACATAATACACACTTGAGATAACACATGAGATAAACTCACATTTGGGTGTTTTTATCTAAATGATGCCTTGCAATACGTCACCTGTGTTTATTTCATGATGTTCAAAAGTGTAATTTGTTATGTGATGTGTAGAGGTGGTGGTCTCTCTAACCAAGCGGTTCCCAAAATGAAAACTCTGTGAAGCCAGTAGTGATCGCAGGTCCCTTTATATAAGGGTTCCTACGTGGTGACGCTGGGCCCAAACATCACCACGTGACATCAGCACAGGGGGGTCGTGGTCTCCCCTAGGTTGACAACCACTGCTCTAACCCTTTGGACTGAACTAATAAGACAAATTGGGCATTAGATGAACAGTCTATGGGGAATGCCTGGTTTTATTATGGCTTGAATAATGCGCTACCATGTAGCCATTATATGTTCCCAACTTTTCTCTACAGGAATGCTGGAAAAGGCAGTAAAAATTGTCTGGCAGTGTATTGTAGTCACTCATTGATCCAGATGCCAGCAACTCAGTATTGCAGCAGCAGATTGAGTATGAGACCCATTAGACTAGCATATACTGTATAGGTTTCAACAAAAAAAGGGAAACATATGCACTCCTGCATATTCAAAATATAGATGTCATTTTAATCATACTCATCAGTATAATAACATCAATATAGTCTCAGAAAATGCAGGTAATTAATACTGTATGTGCAGAATAACATTAAAAACAAGCAACATTTTACTTCATATTGTAATTCCCATTCACATTGTAACAGGCTGAAAAGTCTCTTTACACAGATTTTCTTCAGATTTTACGACTATTTAAAAAAACAAATTGGACAACAAAGTTTAGGTTTGAAAAAAATGACTCGTATTATCACATTTTTACAACATTCTGAAGCAATTTGAATGACAGGGTTTCCTGATACAATGTAAACACAAGCTGCTCACATCTCAGGGGGAGATCCCCATTTTGTTGTAGAACAAGCTGACACAACACAATGTTTCTCACCCTGAGATGTTACGGTGAGCAGCTTTGTTGTGTTTATAATCACATCTCAGGGGGAGATCCCCATTTTGTTGCAGAACAAGCTGACACAACACAATGTTTCTCACCCTGAGATGTTACGGTGAGCAGCTTTGTTGTGTTTATACTCACATCTCAGGGGGAGATCCCCATTTTGTTGTAGAACGAGTTGACACAACGTTTCTCACCCTGAGATGTTACGGTGAGCAGCTTTGTTGTGTTTATACTCACATCTCAGGGGGAGATACTGATAAGGCAATTGGCCTCCCTTTCCTGCTCAGGTCCAAATTAATTTACCAAGTTAGGCCTTACTTAGGAGAAATGAATCACAGACACACAGTTCTTGTCAGTGAAAGCACTTCTAGATTTTATTAGCATAATACAACAGTTTGATACTATTTGAGAATCAATAGCTCAGCGGTTCCCTTATCTTGCCTATGGGGGCAGGTCACCCTGCCCCTCTAGAGATTAGAGGTTAAGTATACCATGGCTGAGTCAACATATAAAACTAACATTAGAAAGTGACCTTTAATACTGAAAACATTTTATATCATCGAGAATTAATGCTCTATATAATTAAACAGTTGCCATTATATATTAGCAATATAATAATATCATTTCCATATCAATCCCCATTTTGTTGCAGAACAAGTTGACACAACACAACACAACATTTCTCACCCTGAGATCTTACGGTGAGCAGCTTTGTTGTGTTTATATTGTATGGACTTTTTTGGAAGCATGCTGGACACTTCCCAGCTGGCTCCCGGCCAGACTAATGAGTGGATGTGCCATGAACATTTAATTTTTAGGATTTTTTTTTTTTTATATATATCAATCTCCAACTATCCCATAGTAATAATGATTTATGCCAAGTCAGAAGTGGCAAACCGTATTCATTAATAACCAATAGGAAAGCTGCTTATGGTCACTATCAGCAAGTCAACATTGAAAAACTTTCAGTGGAAAAAAAATGGCCGAATTGAAAATTGGTCGAGTCTTTTTAAACAGACTTTTCAACCACTTTATAAATATCTCCAAAATATTTCTGTCCCGTAAGCATTCACCAGGTAATTTCCTGGATTATCTGTTTCAGTTAATTGTTGGTCTTGGAAGTTGTCAACATTTTTTCCATTATCCCAGTAAACAAAGCAATTTTGCTGTTTTTGGCAACAAGGCAAATTTCATTTTGCCTACTCTCTCTTTTAAATATTAGTATGTTACTGGCTATTGCTCATTCTCATTTACTAGATTCTGCTGGATCCTTTTCCAGTTCTAACTTCCTGTGTTCTGGATACAAAGTTTATTTCAAGGAGAACTTTCTACTATACCTGCCGTACTGCCTTTGCTAAACATACAGTCCACTTCTAACATATCTGACTTCAAAACAAGCAGTAAGAGACATCTGGAAATTGTCGCCTCATCACATTTTTATTCTGTCTTAAAGAGTTGTTCTCATAATATCCCCCAAGAGATATCTTGGTTTACCTTACTCTGTTACAACAGTAGTCTGGAAAATATTACTGCGGTACAGAATATACAATTTAATTCCATCGCAATGCTGTGTGTAAGCAGAATGTAATGTTAAAGAAGTAATTACTCCACTGAACTCAAGTCTTCTGTATCTATAAAATGAGATCACTGTTTAAAGAAAGGAATATTATATAGAATTCTATGAAATGTTTAACCTTAGACTAATTAGATGTGTCTTCCAGCTTTCAATATCATAGACTCAAATGTTTATCCAAGATATGAACTTATAGTAGATATGAAAGATAGTAAGTCTTTAAAAAAAAAAAAAAAAAAAAAAAACTTTATATAAAACAGAGTAGAGATCACATGAGTCACAGAACATCAAACGAAATCTGAATCCGTCCAGCCTTACTGCAGTAGGGGTGGCGTGATCAGTAACCAGTCTCCAGACAGGGAAGCTATTAATTATATCCAGATAGAGTGCAGTATAGATCTTGCTCATGTCTCCTTGATGGAGAACTAACCGTATATCTATTTGATTTTGGAAACCCGTTAAAGAAAGGATAATAATTATCATGAAGTAAATTGTTTTTTCAACATGTTTTGCCACTGTTATATGTACTCAAACAGAATCCGGCACTCCAAATATGTAATAGAGTTACTTTATTCAGACCCTTGTTTTTAACCTCATTTTATTGACCCATGGGGTCTGAATAAAGTAACTCTATTACATATTTGGAGTGCCGGATTCTGTTTGAGTACATGCACACGGAAGGTCCGCATTCATCCTGAGCACCCGTTTACTACCGAAGCAGGATTGAGCGGTTAGTATTTATTGTTACATTGATCTATTGCCACTGTTATATGTATTGCAATTTACAACCATTTTTTTTTTTTCTATGTAACAATTATTTATGGGCCACAACATTTTGATTTTGGAACATTACATATATATTGTTTTCACCCTTTTGATGCTTATTAAAAGTTACATCAATATAAATACACTGAAATAATAATACGACTTAACCCAGTGATGGCAAACCTATGACACGCGTGTCAGAGGTGACAAGCTGAGAAGGTTTTGCCGACACGCGTCATGGCGCCGTTCATGCTGTGTGCTCAGTAGGAGAGTTGCCCCACCTTCAAAGAATTATGGATTTTTCTCGAAGTGACATACCACCCTAGTTATGCTCAGTCTTTTAACAAATTTTGACACACCGAGGTCAAAAGGTTGTCCATCACTGACTTAACCTGTGCTTACCTTAACACCTTTCACCCTTTTTCCCACCTCCCTCTCCCTACCATCATTACCACCACTCTTCACCACTGTACTGGCACCATCCCCCTTTGCACTATGAAAGTATTATGCACCTTACCAACCAAACTGAATGTCATTACTAAAATGTATATATGCTTTCTATATATTATTATTTCACTATTATGAATCTGCACTATCTATTGATATATCTATTTATTTATTTATTGCTTACTGATATCATACTCCTCTACTGCAATTGGAGTAGAATATCAGATGCAACTGCAATTTCACCGATATGAATTTTATGTACTGTCCAGTGACAATAAAACCTATCTAATCTAATCTAAAAATATACACCTGACATTTCCACTATTATTTCCTATGGTAGACTTGTATGGAAAAAAAACAGATAAAAACTATAAAATCATAAAATGCAACAACATATCAGAATCGGTAGGCTAACCAAGTCAAATGGTGGTTCCAGCAGTAAAGACATATTCATATAGCATGTTGGAGAAAAATTCCCTTGTTTGTCCCAATTCCATGAAATTGTGCCACCCATGAGAATGGGTAAACAAGGCAGGCCCAACCTGACGACCACAGTCTAAAAGGAATATCAAGCATTTCCAGGCTTCTTAAAACGTAACTTTTATTCAGCGTACAAAAAACATGACCGGTAAATGGTCTAAAACAACGCCGTCTTAATCGTTTCATGCTACAAACCAGTGCTTGATATCATAGACCACAAAAACTACATATAATCTGCAATTCCTGGTTCACCCAACACACTAGTCCAGAAAATGTGGCCAACCAACTTGATATTTGTCTCCAAAACGATATGGTTTGAAAAAATCAAATCGGATGGCAATGATAGAACTGATCCATGTAAAGTCAAAAGCAAAGAAAATGTAGATTTTAGTAGTTTTACTCCCTAGGTCTCCATTCAATTGTGACCTACCACTGGTAAAGCTTTGTCGTGGGAATACCCTTCCAGATCTCTCTCTGAAAACCCACCACCATTTCTTCTCAACCCCTTTACAATCCCTCTGTTATGACTTTTTACTCTTTTCACCTTTTTATCTCTTCCAAATATTAAGTTTTTAATTATCACATTTAATAAAAGCAAAAAAAAAAAAAAACTTTTTATCTCCTCCCCAACTCTCAGAGACATAATAATGTTAACTAAATAAAAACAGTGAAAGGTATTGATAAAAATTATCATACCAAAAATGGAAAACACCATCTTACAGTGTTTTTTCTTTGTCCAGCATTAAACATGGCCTTCTGTTTCCTTGGAGACAATTTCCAGATTTAAAGTACTATCAAGTTTAAAAATAGAATGGAGGGCTTTTAGTTTAAAGAACATTTGACTTATACCAGCACTTGGCTTACAGACAGTTCAGCTTATTTTTATTGTCAATTAGCCTGAACCACACACTGCCCAAAAGACAGCCTTGTAATTTATGATTGGTAGAAAATAACCTTAAAAAGGTCACAGGGAAAAAACACTTAGTGTAAAGTGTTACTGTAATTTTCAATATGTCACAGGTTTCAGCTGTTTCACCTGTTTAATAATATTTTCCTATCCTTCTCTGTTTATTTACAGTGAGTTTTTAATTTCACTACAAATTTGTTTCATTTTCACCCTGGTTTAAAAATAGGTGGTTGTTTGCACTTTTATTTTTTTTACATTCTGATCACTTTCCAGCATACTGTAAGATCAATTACAATAGTCAATCTTAATAAATAGATCAAAGTGAAAAAAAAAAAAACCTGTAATCCCTGGCATGGGATCCATGTTGGACAAGGATAATGAATTGCAGATGGAATGCGAAGGTTGATGTTTAAGAGAAAAGGGTGTAAGAAAAAGTCATGGAATTTTGCTAGATGTTATAATAAATTCCATTCCTGGCATTTATATACAGGATCTGCCACAAAATGTGTTCCACTTTTCAAAGAAGTGTTTTTTCAGAGTCAAGTATAAGACAAACGTTTACCAAGGACAAACTGATCTCTTTACAATTAAAGACACTGGCAACAGTAATTTCCAATTAAACAAACAGTCCCTTTAAAAAAGCCCATAGCTACCAATCAGCAGTTAGCGTTCATAAGTATAGTGAAGTCAACATAATGAAAGCCAGCATTCATAAGTATAGTGAAGTCAACGTCTGATTGGTTACTAGACCTCTGTAACCAACTGTCTCTTTTGATGAATTCCCCTTAATATTATTTGCCAGATTTGTTGTTTTGTCACCATTTTTAAACACATTGATAAAAGACAACACTTGGAGTAACTGCAACAGTAATTACAACAAACATACTGTTTAATACAAAAAAACTGTGTCTTTGAGAAGATGGCCATAATGGTACACAATCATTACAAGGACCAGTAACACCAGAAACAAATTCTGTTTTGATTGGCATGACTGTTATTCCTATGCAGTATGGCTACCTTTCCATCGAAAAATTAGATTGAAACATTTTGGACGGTAAATATCGATCGAAAAAAAAATCTCGTGATATTTACCTCCTACAATTGGTCAACAATCCAAAGCTTGCTTGTGCAGAAAAAAATATTTGGCAAAAGAAACAGTGATTCCAAATACTGTCTTGACTAGACTGGTCAGTACAACGTCCAGATCTCAAGCTTATTAAACACTTGCAGGATGACCAGAAGAAGAAGAAAGGTAATCAAAAAATGGTCTCACCTGGTGAGAAGTACCGTATTCAAATATCCCTCCAAAAATGTCTACTAGCATAAACAATATCAAACAAAATAATATGCATAAATACTTACATTAACAGTCTAGCCTCCAACCATTATTTTCCTGCCTATTTGTTAGTTAAATAAATGATTTTTCCCATATATTTTATTTACTTATTCCTCTTTAGTAGTTCTGTTTGGAATCTTAAGCCAAGGATCTAAATGGAAGAGTTTGAGAATTCTGAGTAACCAATCAGAATATTGCAGGTGTGTAACCTCAAACACCTGCTGTCCACGTGCTTCTTTCTGATGGTTTTTTGAGAATTTTCAAATCTGTGGATCAAGTCAATGGCATGAAAATCCCTGCTGATCAACTGAAGAGAAAGTAGGTGAGATATAATCATTAAGGTTCATATTGTACATATATGAAGTTAACTCTGATGGTTGTATTCTCTTAGGTACAACACAAAGTGAATTTTGTTGATAATGCAGTTAAACATTCCTATTATTACATCATTTAGAAAAATTCCTAACGTTATTAACCAATTATAACATTAATAAGGGCAAAATTTATTAAAATTGTTAAAATTACCAAAATGTCAATATCGAATGATTTTTACCGATATCGCGATAATCGGTAATATCGATATCGTGATATTGAAATTTTACCGATATCGAAATTTTCATCCATTCTGCCAGTGAAATCAATGGTTCGGCTGAGATTTGATATTGGTAAAACTTCCGATATCGCGATATCAGTAAAAACCATTTGATATCGCGATATCGATTTTATCGCTTTTAATAAATTTCATCCTTAGGGCGAAATTTATTAAAGTTGTACATTTTTGATCGAATTTCAAAATTTCGATTGAATTTTGAAATTTTTCAAAATTTCACATTTTTCAAAATTTTTCCATTTGTAATGTTGAAATGTCAATCGATTTTACAAATTTCAAAATTTCAATTGAAATTGAATCACTTTGCCTTTAATAAATTTCACCCTACTTAATGTCCTTTTAAGCATTGAGTAAATCCGGTAGCAAAAACTAAAATACAAATCACATCTGGACTCTAGACTAATTAATTTAAATGTTTAATATAGCATACACAATATCATGCAGAATGCCTGTATTGTCATAGCAATTAATTAGGCAGATTAGAGAAGAAGTCTTATCTGTTGTATTTGTGCCAAAAAGGTTCACTAAAGCATGCAAAAAAAGTGCTTTCCATTTATTGTCCACCTAGTATTAAGTAAAACATGTTAAAATGACAGGTCTAGACTTACCAATTTTGCAAATAGTCACAGTAATTGAAGAAAAAAGCACTTGGAGCAGAGGCTCCTAGATTATCTAGTCCCTCCTCCTGTTACGTCTGTGCATGCTGTCAATTTTGTACAGCACTTGGATTAGAGTTAGGCTGCTTTTCTTCTGTTTCTCAGAGCTTCCTTGCACTAAGATTCCCAAAGCAAGTGACGGTGAATTTTAATTAGTTTCAGGAGTGGTGAGCATGAGCAGTCATTGATCATAGTCCTTGACTAAAGGAAGAAGTTTCTGCTCCAAGTGCTTGTTTTGCTTTATTTGCTATGACTATTCTACAAAATTATTTTACCTAAAACTGTCATTTTAACACTTGTACATACAATACAATACTTGGATGGCCATTAAACTAAGGTATTGGGATCTGCCATAGAGTGTCTAAAAGGAGCAAAGCTGTATTATGCACAAATGCCCTACTGGCTGCAGCCTAGGACCTAGATCAGGGGTGGGCAAACTTTACTATCAAAAGAGCCATTTTGCCCCCATTTCCACTAAAGAAAAGTAGTCACAAGGAGCCAAAAAACATAACCGCTTAGAAACTTTTAAAAGTTTTAATATTTTTTAAATTTTACCTGTTACAACATCAGAATACAACAAACAGAAGAAAATAATAAAAATATAATAATAAATTAATATTACACTGGTAAAGAACCTTTATTCCTTTATTCCTATCATGGTAGAAGGGAGCCAAAACATGAGGCTCTAGAGCCATGGTTTGCCTTCCCCTGGCCTAGATATTGGTAGGGGGCCCAGACACAGTCAATTGTCATACAAGTATATTGACTTTCATGCCTAGTCATTTCCAGTACTTTCAGTGATGCCATAACCATTATAAATATGAATCGTCAGACAGGAAGCCAGCATTTTATTGACTCTAATCCAGGGGCTGTACTAAGGCTTGCAACTTCCTTTGTTGCCCTAAAGAACATCAACGTCACATAAAAGTCTACAGTAAGGCAGTTGCCATCAGGACACTGCTAATCAAACAGCAAAACAATGTTTAAAACTGATGAGGCAGAAAAAAAGCTCCATCTAATGATTTAAATACAAATAGATTGACTTCATTATGATTATGCCAATGTATATCAATGATTAGGATATGATGCTACAATGATGGAGTTTTTTTATATAATGTGATGCAGAGCAGAATTGTACATTAAATTTGCCATAAATCTGAAATATCTAAATTACATTGGTGCACTAATGTAGCTTATATAGGGTATCAAATCGCTTGTAAATTACTTTTATTGGATTTAAAGGTTAAATGTGTGCAGAGCAATACTATATGAAATGCACAACCTGAAACAAGTTAAAACCCAAAGGCGTTTCCTGATACCATGGTTCCCACCAGTTAATTAAATGAATTTAATAAGCAACACAATGTTATTCTAGTGCTATTACTTTGAGTGCAACAATACAAAAGCTTGATCCAACGTTAAATCCTTTTTTTTACCACTAGAGGTCTATTAAGATAATGCAGGAAAGGTTATAAATACAACAGTCCAATGGTATGGGACATGTCTCTCTATGCACACCACATGTGCATATCATTATCTTTTGACATATGCAATATATTAAGTTATTAACCATTACTAGCTAACCCGTAACAGCTGCAGGAGAATGAGTACATTGAAACATAATAGAGAGACAATAATGAAATATTTAACATATTATTTTGATACACTGTCACTTCTTGTGCAAACAGTGCCTTTAAATAGCAATGGTAAGGTGTAACATGTAACAAATCTGTGAGCCTACATGTAACAAATCTGTGGGCTGGGCCTGCACGCAACAAATCTGTGGGCCCACACGCAACAAATCTGTGGGCCTACAAGTGGTCCTTGGCCCAAACAAGCAATTTTAAACATGAGTGGCCATTTTTGTGAACATTTCCAGAAACTGTGCTGAGATTTTCCATGAGAACTTAGCAATACAGAAGAAGAAGAATAATAGCAGGTGTTGCTCTCAGACCATTTGTACATGGGCGGCTTAAAGGACCAGTAAGACTAAAAAAAAAAAAAAAAAAATTATCTGGTTCGTCAGTTACCCCTACATCACCCTTGTAAAAATTATTTAAATTGATTGTGTTTTGTTTTACCTCTATCATATTTGTAAGTATTTGATCTGTTAAGTAAATGAAACGTTGATAGGTACCATCATTGTAGAAAATAAAACTTTGGAAGTGTCCCCGAAAAGTTCATTTTATAAAGATGGCTGCAATCAGTAGAGAGACATTCAAAGCAAAGAAATAAAAATTAAAAAATTAAAATTAAATAAATATAAATCAGAAATTCAATTCCCAAAATGACATCTGTCCAAGTACTTCAAAACGGAATAACTATCATGCCAATCCAAGCTGCATTTTTTTCATGTGTTAGTGGTCCATTAAGGCCCAGTTCACATCTGCAACTGGGTTGTACTTTCTTAGGAAGGGTCAATGGCAAGGCTTGCAAAGATGACCCATTATTTCCTTTGACACTTTCATTCTTATATACGCAATGCAGGGAAATTTGTGAATATGAGTCCCCTAAAATCTTCCTGATTGACTAGGGGGATCTTTTCTTGGGAACAGTCACCATGCATTTTCCTAAGGTTTTAGCAGAAAATGCCAGTGCTGTAGTAAAAAACAGTAAATTAAAAGGTGTGTAAATGATAAAGGTCAATGATAAACAAAGATCTCCATTGAATAGATACTGGCTGGCATGCTTCTGTGGCAGAGAATTTAACTCCCAGAATACTCTGCGACTCTCCTGCATTACAAACCCATAATCCTGTTAAGTATTTTGTTGTCTGGCATACTTGGCATACTGCAACCAATGCGCAAACCCAAACAGGTCGGTGGAAATGTGTCTATATGGGTATGATGCTCCACAATGGTTAGCCAGTCAGTAAAAAAGAACAATTAGGAACATGTTGCAACATTTGTAATCACTGGGGAATTCCTCTGGTTTAAAAATCACAAAGCAGATTCTCTGCAGTTTTCTTTTAATGTACTTAAAATGTAACAAATACATCAGTCAGTTACCATGCATGTGCTAGACTGAAGTTCTTAATGAATAATCCAGTTACATTACTACAGTGAGTGGATATAGATAGATATATTATATATATATATATACTGTATATTTATTATCTATCCAGCCATTACAGTGCATAGTTCTGGCTGTAGAAGCACATTCAGTGGGTAAAATAACTTTGCCAATTGGGGAAACATGCTATGAATAACCATGTGTTGTTTTGTTTGTTATGCGAAGACAATCAGTTCAGTAATGGGAATATACAGTATGTGTCCTGGCATTAAAGCCAAGGGGAATATATGTGCCCTGGCATTACAGCCAAGGGGAATATATGTGCCCTGGCATTACAGCCAAGGGGAATATATGTGCCCTGGCATTACAGCTGCCTGTAAATGCCCAACCAGTGAATCCATATCAAATCTGTCCCAAATTTAGAAGCGGAATCCTTGAAAACAGTGTAAAAAAAGAAGTATTTATAAAAGTTATACTATGCTGGAAAAGAATCAGGCTGGGTATGAATTACTGCTGCAGAACAGAATTAAAACGTTTCTTAAGGTTTTCATTTAAATTAACCAGAAAGTGCTGAGTGAACTGCTCCCATGTAAAGCACTGGATAAAGGATAAGTCTGTCTCAACAAAGAGGGAGCCCATATTCATAGAAAGGACTCCACCCTAGCTGGATGCAAAGACTGCACAGACAGTCTGCAGAGACTTCATGTAACCTTCTACTGACTCTGTCCCGAATCAGGCTGTTTCTATCCCCACTGCCAGGTCCCATACAGCACTGATCACAGGGAACTGACAATCAGACATCAGTTTAGCAGCTTATCGCTGCTTTGTGCATAGAGACTCATAGGGTTTACTAAAGCATCCCCAATCCTATTGTTATGTACAACACAATGCTTGATTTCCCAGTCTGGCTACAACTCTCTCTCTCTCTCTCTCTCTCTCTATATATACATTTACATGAATGGAAAAAAAGAAAAAGAAAAAAAATTGACACTTACCACTTTCTTCATCCTGAGCTTGAATTGCTACAAATTGTCCTATTAAAAGTGTCAGAGCTAACAAATTCCTCCCTTGTATTAATATCATCTTGTCTAGACTGTAGACATGTGCTAGTCCTGCTGGCTAGGATGGGATGGGGGGTGGGGGGGCAGCAGAAAGTTACAATCTTCTTAGCACCATTAAACCACCAGCATTTCTCCCCTTACAGCTCCAGGACAAACTCTGCAAACAAGACTTTTTTTTGAAGTGTTGCAGCTTTAAATAGGAAGAATGCTGCCTCTGCTGGATTCCCTGCCCCTTTTTTCTGCTTGTGCAGGCTCATAGCATCCACTCCCTGCCAAGCACTGTATGATTGATGGTAAACAACCAAATCACTACTGCTTCTCTCTTCCTCAGACTTCTCTTTTCACTGCAAGGAGGGGGGGGGGGGGGGGGGGGGGGGTTGTAAAACTTCCTATTCTGGGGAAAGTCATCTACCATTGTCTCCCACCTGTTAATTAAAACAAAGGATGTGCCCTGTCATACAATAACAATAGCTTTGTTATTAAATAACTTTCCCATTGAGGGAATAGGACTAAACATAAACCTGCAGCTACAGAAAGTGAGTATTTCTGGGTGTAGGGAAAACATACAGACGGTAGAATGTTAGCTCTTGGGGTTCTAATAGATGTGCCAGTGTTTGGTGAAAGGGGTGGATAGGTGTTTGAGAAAATAACTGCATGCCATGCACATATCTGCATATGCTGCATAGGCTGCTACTGTCGCAGTCGCATCTTTAAAATGAGAACATTGTCTCGACTTTATTATGGGAAAATTGTCGCAATCGTAATATTAAAAAATTGTCGCGACTTTACAATGGGGAAATTGTC
>WMED01000157.1:29964-42213 GCA_019650415.1 Pipa parva
CCCCCCCCCCCCCCCCCCTCTATTCATAGCCTTTATCAACTGTGCTATATACTCTAGCTGTCTGTTGCTTGTTTGCACTGTTTCTGTTCTTATAATATAAGAAGGCCCATTCCCAGATATTGTGTTTGTCTGTTGGGTTATATAAAGGTGTGCGGTCCCTATAAGGTGAATACAGACAGTTGTGATAACTGTCAAATTAGCAGTAAACCTTTTTAAAGAAATTTCCTGTATTCTTGTATTACTTTCTGCATACCGTTTTAATAGAATTCCTGTTCTGCAGAGCTTGCAGTCTAAGCAGATAGAAGGCTTATACAGTATAAGTTATATCAGCTGATATAGTAGGAGCTAAACTAATTTGAATAATTGCCCAATGTTGTTCAGCGCAGTCTGAGCAGGGTCACAGGTCACATGTAAATGCCTTTGGCAGATTTTCTTAGTTTTGTCATTGTAGACATGAAGGACAACCTAGGATATAACCTTCATCTTGTAGTGCTTTAAGGCACTCTAAATTATATGTTGAGTTACACTGTATGTAAGCTGATAAATACATGGTACTTTGTATAGTTGTGCATGTATAGTGATTGTAGGCCCAAAGCAACAGAGCATGATAAACAGAGTTTGAGATATACATGTAGTGTACATGTGTGATATCTGGCTTCCAGGTTGTGGCACTGTGGATATCTGTGGGTAAGACAATGTATTGCATCATTTACCTTAAATGTGATACCTTTCATTTAACTAATTGGAGTTCAGTCACTCATTGGGATTAAATTGGAATGCTGGAAGTGTATTTTAAGGTGTGAAGTCTGAGTGGTGCGGACCTAAACCAATGCCCTAAAAAGGACTAGATTGTGGCTTAATCTGGCTCTGTATTTGGTTAGTAGCTAGCTCATTGTTGCATGTGGACTTGCCCTGGAGAATAAGAGGGACAGTGGTAGTGGGACAATCTGGAACTTTGCTTACCTTATGCAGTTTCCTGTTTGTCAGACATATTTTTTTATTTAAAGTGTAAGTAACCCTATTTATAAAGTTTGCCCCATTAAAGTATTGTAAAGTATAAAAACAAATTAATAAAATTCTCTCTCACCTTTTCACTCTGCAGCACTTGTTATCCCTCTGTAAAATGTTCCTCCTTCCTGTAGTGAAGAAGTACATGCCTGTCACGGTTTACTAAAAACACACAGGGATTACTTTGGTAACTGGGTCGCCACTTGAGGAGATATAGCGAACCCAGAGCCCGTTACGCCTCTAGAAGAACTAAGGCGTACCAAACGTGAAAGGAAACAGGGACAGGTGGTATACCTTCTGGAAGCACTAAGGTGTATGTGCACAAGTAACAAACAAGGTCAGGAACAGGAACATGACTTTAATAAAGATGTGGATCCTCTGTGCCACAGTAGGCAATGACACTGGTTAGCCCTGAGGCACGGAATCTAAGGAGGGCCAGGTCTTCACCCTTAACTCCCACAAGGGGGTATGGCCTTTGAGGCAGACACCTCCCAGGTCGCGACCCTCAGGGTAACCCCCCACTGTTGGCAGCTGGTACTCACTTGGGATCCCTGGCGACAACCTGACACAGCCCAACTACGACTGGATCAATAGGAGCAGCTAGCATAGACATCACTGACAGCACCTCTGGGCACCTACGAACTACAACTCACAGCACCTCCTCGGAACAGCGCAGAGTACAATAACCACTCCTGGGCATCACTCCTGGCTCCACGCTGAAATACCAGTGCTGACTTACTGTTGCTGCGGTGCTAGCTGTGACGAGACTCACATAGAAGCTGCAGAACCACTTGGCTGAAAACACATAGAGATGATCCCTTTAAGAGAAGAAGACTCAAGGCAGAAAAAGGCTGTAAAGCATAAGCAGACATAAAGGCAGGCAGGTAATTGCTTAACACCAGGCTGATCCAATCCTCAATCATAGAAACAAGAAGGCAGGCAAGCAGGAAGATCCAACCCTAACAAGGATAGTAACTACAATACTCGAGCGCTGTGCTAATCACAGCGCTCCCATTTAAATCCCCCGCTGCTGACGTCACTCGTGACGTCAGCCGGCCGTGATTGGCCGAGAACCCAGAAGTGCTGCAATACACGCCTCCCCAGCACTTGCCGGCATCCAGCAAGCCGGAGACATGAGCAGCACGGCAGCTAAGGTAAGCGCTGCTCGTGACAATGCCCCCACCCCTCTCATTCTCTAATCTTAAAAACTGACACAGACAGTGTTCAGTGTTGCAGGGCTTAGCAGTGAGAGGAAAGTATCAGACATGCACTAAACATGCACTAGCAGCATGAGTCATTGTGTGACCTCATTAGGGGGTGGGGCTTCTCGGCACTATTACAGAAAGCAAGTACACACAGAAATGCAGGGGAGACAGGCTACAAGATTAAGGGGGTAATTCACGATAGTGCAAAGTGAGGTGCGGAGTCTTCACCTCACTTCGCACTGACTGATATGCGCTCGCTGATGTCCTGCACGTGGACATCAGCGAGCTCTTTAAAGGGATTCCAGTCTCGGCGAGGCAACTCTTTTGCTCTTGCCGAGACTGGAATCCCTTTAATGCGCTCGCTGATGCGAGCAAATATCAGTCAGTGCAAAGTGAGGCGAGGACTCCGCACCTCAATTCGCATTATCATGAATTACCCCCTCAGAGGTGAGAACTGAAAAACACAAAATCGTTTTTACTTTTAAATGTTTCAGTTTATCTTTATACATTATAAATATAATATATATGTATAGTTTGGTCAATAACTTTACTTACATTTTAATCTTATTGGCTAGTATTTTAGGTAAGTTCTCATTGGGGCATGAGTTTCTGTTCCCATCGCCCTTGCCAGGGATATTGAATTTTAACTTCTAGTGTAAGCATCCAATCAGGAATAGAGGACATTCTCAATAGAGAAGTTGTTACTAGGGAGTTAAAAGTATAGTTCTTCTTTAAGTGCCTTTGTGTCAATTGCTTCTTTACAAATTGCCCTTTTGTCTGCTACAATAATTTGTACTTGATACTGAGACACGCAAATCAATGAACAGACCTCATAGAACTCATAATGCAGCCGGTGTTCGAAGTAGTTTTTAATTCCAAACAAACTAAATAGGTTGTTTTTAATTGTCATCGTTGGAAAAGTTTCTTGAGCAACTTTAAAAAATGTAGCCGAGGGTCCTTTGGCATTGGATTAGCAGCATTTAAAAAAAATAAATTAAGATAACTCAAGATAAGACTGTATTTACATGCAGTGACATGTAGAAAATGTTATTAACACATCAGATATGTTGATGTATTGTATGCAAGTAAGAAAATCTGGTTTAGAGAATTTCACATATAGTCAGCCAGATGTAGTAGTGTCATGAATAATTTACAATGAATAATAATTTACATCATAATACACTTGGAGCTACACCCTGCATCCCCTACCGACTGGACTGTGGATGACTATAAGAGCTGATGAAGCCGTTGTTGAGTGGGCTCCATACCCAATGAGTGGCCAAACTGTGCACCTTGGACACCTTGTGCATAACCTGCAGAAAATAGTACATAGAAATAGTACAGTTTGGAGAGTCAGAGAGAAAAAGAAACAGTGCAAATCTTGGTAATTTATATATCTCTATATATAGTTTACTCCTGCAACTTACTCTGTGAAATAGAGCCTTTCAGTTTTTAAGTAAATCTACCTATAGTCTGCAAAACATATAGGGGTTATTGGCTAAAGTCCGAATTGTTGCATATAGGTGTGAATTCGCCAGCTAAAGACAGTTGCAGTAGACTGTTACTGTCGCAGTTGCTTATTTATAACGAGATTATTATCGCAGTCGTGACTTTATTATGGAAATATTGTCGCAGTCACAACTTCACAATGGGAAATTTGTCGCGGTCACAGATTTGCTATGGGAATCCGCTGTTTGAGAATTTGACAGTCGACTTCTCACTTTAGTCAGTAAACCCCCATAATGTTTTCTAAATTCATGTGCAGCAAGTCTGTTCACCCAACCAGGTGTCACAGGTGCCCAGTAAAGACCTGTGCGTAGAAATATGTTTATATAGTAAAATAAGATTTTAAGTGAAGAACTTTATGTCGTGATCTACATCATCAAAATTGGTGATGTTATAGAAAAACTAGTGTACTCTAACCATTACTTAGATGCTGAAAGTGCAAGGTCTGTTAGCCTAAACCACTGTACTATGAAGCAGCTGGTTGGGGATTGTACATTAAGGCCAGATTTACACTGGCGTATTTACGTTAGCGCATATACGCTGTGATAGGAAAAAACCCACCGCAAATCTCTATGCCACTTACCTGTTATGGCCACACTAGCTTTGAACACACGCACACACACGCAAATGCTAGTTGCTGTGTATTCGACGACATAAGGACGCAATGCAAAGAATGCAACCAGATAGGCGAAGCTGCAAACATATTGGGAGTGTTCACACTGCGTCAGGTAAGTACAATAGAAAAGCAGGTCCCGAAAATATGCTGGCCTGAATTTTCAAGCGTATTTTCAGGACGCTCTTTTCTAAAAGTGCAGCGTATACATGTGCTAGTCTGAACCTGTCCTAAACTGTGAAAATCAATGAGACATACACACAATACTGTTTTTCACACTTTGGGGGGTTATTCAGTAAAGTCCAAATTGTTGCATATAGGTGCGAATTCACCAGATAAAGACAGTCGCAATAGGCTTCTACTGTCGCAGTTGCGTATTTAGAATGAGAATATTGTCACAATCGCAACTTTATTATGGGAAAATTGTCACAATCTTAACATTAAAAAATTGTAGTGACTTTACAATGGGGAAATTGTAGCAGATTTACTATGGGAATCCACTGTTTGCGAATTCGACTATCGAATTCGCAACTTAGTGAATAACCCCCAATATTTCTTAGAAGTCAATGCCTAAGGCAACAGCTTTCTAAGCAGGTGGTGGAGCTAAAATGCTAGAGATGCTTTTCATGTACTTGTTAAATAATGGTTGCAGAAGAAGCATAAATAATCAAGTAGTTATCTTGGAAGGGAAATGCTGTGTGGTTTTATTGTATTGCTGCCATGAAAATTAAATGAACAAATGGGATTTAGTTCTTCTTTAACTTGGCTGTTTTGTTGCAGTCCACCAATAACTTCTTTTTTAATTTTAAAAACAACTTACGTTGTTTTATTGTGGCTATTAGGGCTCTTTCATAGCTGCAACTCAGTCAGATCTAATCAGTAGGTTCATCTCTCAGTAAGGCTAGGTTCACATGAGCGTATTATGATCAGTGCATAGTACGCTAGTGTGAAAAAAAAAAAGAAAAATATGCCGAGCGTATTTTTCTTTTGAACTTACCAGCAACAGTGTGAATGCTTCCTCGGCGTTCACATCACTTCCTGTGTGGTCGCATTTTAGATACGTAGATAGATAGATACCAGCGTAGATAGATAGATACCAGCGTAGATAGATAGATACCAGCGTAGATAGATAGATACCAGCGTAGATAGATAGATACCAGCGTAGATAGATAGATACCAGCGTAGATAGATAGATACCAGCGTAGATAGATAGATACCAGCGTAGATAGATAGATACCAGCGTAGATAGATAGATACCAGTGTAGATAGATAGATACCAGCGTAGATAGATAGATACCAGCGTAGATAGATAGATATTTGTCAATTCTACATATGTACATAAGGACATACAAGGATTGAAATTACGTTACACTTCTCTCCAACATATAGGACATTAAGAATAGGTAATATTAAGAAATTCATGGAAAGAATATCTCCTACAGCCCATATTATATGAACAGATATCTTCGTTATAACCATATAGTCTATTTTGTTTTGCATATTATTATGGGTAATATTTAAATGTGAGCTTCTAAATCATCTGTAACTATGTTTTTAGACATAGATGATTCAAACAATCTTACAATTTACCTTTGTTCATTTCAACCTTCCACATTTACCCTCATCTGGGAGGTATTGAGATGTATTATAAGAAATTTGTCAGTTCCATTTAGGGTGCAGTGTATAATACGCCGGCCAAAGTGCGACACACAACGTTCCGGACCCAGCATATGCGCATCATATGTTAGTGTGTCCAGAACTAGGTAAGTACCATTGGCTTGCATTGAGCCGTATTTTTTGTTTTCACATTAGCATATTATGTGCTGAGCATAATACGGTTGTGTGAACCTAGCCTTAGATGGGGCACTCCATTGTTTTGTATGGAGCTCCAATGCGCACAGTACAATCAAATTGTGCATGTGTAAGTACTCTGGTAAAACAATCTTTGTGTCTTTACAGATGTAGCAACTATTGGAGATGGACTTAAATTCCTGGTACATAGACAGATACTATCTATAATTTTATCTCTTGCATCCAAAAATGTTTTTAAAGCAATGCCGGAGAAACTGTTTAGCTTTGAGATCACGGCATTAAGTTCTTTGCCAGCCTATACCACTGAACAGTCATTTCTAGCCTATAACCTTTCTAACCTGCAGTGAATCCACCTGGGTAATGGCAATGAGCAGGGTCAAACACAAGGCTTATAAGGGGGTTATTCACTAAGGTGCGAATTCGACTGTAGAATTCTCAAACAGTGGATTCCCATATCAAATCTGTGACAATTTCCCCATTGTAAAATCGCAACAGTTTTTTAAAGTTGAGATAGCGACAATTTTCCCATAGTAAAGTCGTGATTGTGACAGTATTCTCATTATATAGATGTGACTACGACAGTAGCAGCCTATTGCGACTGTCTTTATCTGGCGAATTCGCACCTATACACAATAATTCAGACTTTAGTGAATAAAACCCCTTAGCATTACATTAAATAGGCATTTCTAAAGCTGACAAAAAGTCCCAACTAACAATTCCTGCTATAAACAATTTTGCATTGTGTGTGATTACCCCAATTGTGCAGGAAAAATTTACTGACATGTCTACTAAAATCACCAGTAAACATTTACTATAATTTAATGTATTAATGGGTTGTCAAAATCCCTACTGTCTCCAATATATAATGTGACAAGTGTATCTAACAATGGTCTTCTTTCCAATTCCTCTAACCAACCGGGTTAATGCTTTAATAGCTTTAATAATGATCACATTGTCTTTCCTGTCTAACACAGGCATACTGGATTCATTCCATACTGGACTTTCACGTCCATACTGGGATTTAAACTAATTTGTCCCTACAACAGACAAAGAAAGCAGCTTCAGGCAAAGTGAACTTTCCAAACTACACTTTTTCCTAAAAGTTGTTGAATAGACACATGAATACATCTTTTAATGAAATTTCAAGATTTAATACATAACATACATTTTTTAATCATAGTTGTATCTACTGTTTGTTTTAGCAGCTTTTTCTGCATCCTTTTTTTTAATTTGCAGTATTTGTCATGTTCATACTCGTATATCTACTATAAACTATGTTATAAATTTATAGAAACTCTTTAACATCGAAATGCAGAATTGTACCATCTTTATAGTTTATGAAAAACCTTTTAAATACTGGTTTATTGAGAGAGCGTACTTTAAATTCATGGAAAGAATATCCCCTACAGCCCATATTATATGAACAGATATCTTCGTTATAACCATAGGGTCTACTTTGTTTTGCATATTATTATGGGTAATATTTAGATGTGAGCTTCTAAATCATCTGTTACTATGTTTTTAGACATAGATGATTCAACCAATCTTACAATTTACCTTTGTTCATTTCAACCTTCCACATTTACCCCCATCTGTGAGGTATTGAGATGTATCGTAAGAAATTTGTCAGTTCCATGCCCGCTCATTTCCTTCTAAATGCACAAATACCCCCTCTAGAAGTGAGAAACGTTGTCTTCAAAGACCGTGATTTTATTGTCTTAAAATAGTCAAGTACATATTTATCAAAGTGCAAATTGCCCAATAGATGCATTATTTTGCAACAGTTAGTTAGACACTTCACCAAGTTCGTACAAAAATGGTTTAAACAGGAACTGAAGCCTAAAAATTATTTCAGCTAGAAACCTAACGGGCCTTAGAAGCTTATGCAAAGAAACTTCACAACATACCCAAATGTACAATAGCCCTATGAGACAAAGGATAAATGCCTGTGAAGTTGTCAGCAGCGTGGCTCCATGTTTGACTGCACTGTAGACACTGCACATGCTCAGTGTGCTTGGTCTCCTGTAGGTGTGCCCTAATTAGGGACTATCGCAAAATAACCTGACCATAAACTCATAATGTAGCTACCAATGAAATTTGACATTGAAGTCAAATTAATAATAAAGAAATATTGAATTATCTTCAAATCAAACAGAAAAAACTATTCCTGCATTTAAGAGTTGCCTCCCATTTATTTAAAGCCAAACCCTTTTAATATCATCAGTACAACTGGCCTGATTATTAAAATATTTTAATGCTTATATTACATACTGCACTATATTCTCTTCAGCCCTACAATGCACAGATGAACTAATTTATTATCAGCTAGCTTTATGGTATGGATGTTTTATTGATATTGGCAGTAAAGGGATAGTGGTACCTTAACATCCCATTTAGTTGCATGGTATTCAATTCAGTTGCAGAGCATCGTTACCTTTAAAAGTAAGAGACTTATGAAATACACCTTATCCTGGGCTACATAGCTTCCAGTACAATCTTGCACTCTTTTTTGAAGTTCAATACTGGCTTTACACATATTAAACGAGATAAGAAGGAATCCTAATTCAGTAGATTTAAGATGGACTAGCCAGAGAGTTAACCCAGTAGCTCATAAGTGACACATACAATACAGACAGTGAATTACTGCCCTGACCAGGTTTAAACAGCACAGACTGTGATCACAGGCTGGTGGCAGGTTCTTTTTATTTCAATCATACCTATAGGAAATCCAGCAGTAATAGGCATGATGTAAACATAAACTCCAAAATCGCAGCCCCCTACACAAAATAGGGGTTGAGGGAAAACAAACCACCTTTTATAACTCCCTAACAAATAACAACAGGAAGAGCTTTAACAATCCTCAAAATTAAAAGGGGAACACCACATTGCTTATAGTGGGATTTGAAATTATGGGTATCTAAAGATTATATTCATTTTGTTTTATTTAAAACTATTGTTAATTGATGTGTTTCTTTTAAGCAAAACACCAGCAACTCTGGGCAAGTTCCTAATTCTCATCATCAAAAAAGTCCATGATGATTCCATTAAAACTTACACCTTCTACATTTTCTACATTCAAAATAACTGGTTTATAATGTTTAATTATTATGAACTTTTTTCTCTTCTTGATTTAGGATATGCTTGGTAATGAAAAATCAAAGGCGCCAAGCAATAAAAAGTCAATAAGGCACTAAATCTCAATAAGTATATATAGATGCTTGTCAAGTCTCACTTAATTGTATTTAAACAAACTATTTCAAGAAATGGTGTCTCTCCTGCCAGTTGCATGTTGCAAGTAACAATTACATGACAAGCCCAGATGACATACTATTACTTGTGTGATTCTTGTCACACAAGTACTAAAACAGTTTGAAACATGTGTTGTAGATCAATGTGAACATTGGGGCATCTCTGTGAGTGTTGTCTAACATAGTCTTATTTACCTAGTTACAATCCCTTTCCTAACTATAAAAATATGGGTATACGGGTAGTAAAATCTGGAAATGTGTATAATAAGAGATATATTTAGCATTATGGGAGGTTTTCTTTTTTTTTATTCTTATTTCGTCACCCTTTTTTAATCATCCCTGATTTATATATCTAAAAAAATAATGAATAGTTAAAACGGTGAAATGAAAACTGGTAAAACTATTATTTGCTATTTTAACAAATCTGTGATAAAAACAGAAAAAAAACAGAAAATAAAAAAATTCCATAAATGTAGTGTTGGGCAGAAACAGTAATCAGAACGATCAAAATATTTTTTTTTATATATATTTTAGGATTTTATGATAGATTTCTGCTAAATTAGCAATAACAGTGAAAAAATTGGGTAGTAAAAAAACCCAGATGCATCAGTTCCTAGCCATGCTCCATGTAAGAGTAATCATGCTAAGGGCGGAAATTTAAATGTCTTCTTATATTTCCTTTAGATATAAAATAACATGTCAGATATGATGGATGAAACTATTACTATTTTTCCATCAGTTGATATTAGCATTGTGTTGTCACTTTCTTCCTGTCTTTCAAGTATACTTCTACTGATCCTCTTGAATTCAGACCCCCCACTTGAATTACTCGCAAACACCTCTAACTTAAAGGTAAATGGAAGATAACTAGCTTGGTTTAATTTCTATTACTCATAACTTTTAACAAAATCAAACATGGCTCTGCTTAATTGTATCAGTTGTTGTTGTGCCTAATATCGAGAAACCGGTTCGGTCTGACTGCACCAGGTTGTACTTCTTTTCGACATTAAAAATATGGTATATACTGTATATTTACTTTATTTTAACAACAACAGCAGTTGTAGACTGTATTGATCCCATCTGTTACAATATTCAATTTGATGATCATGTGAAGACTACCAAGATACAAAAGCACTGACATTTTTTAATAATTATTCAAAGCAGGAAAAAATAAAATTATTTTAATCATATTTTTGTCGCAAGGTCCAAGGATATGATCACATTACATCTCTATTTAAGGCTATCCAATGACCCCCCTCTCTCATATCTACTCTTGTTTTACAAGTGAAAACAATGTGTTTTTGTAAAATCCATTCATCTATTCATTGCTCAGGATAAAAATTTGATTTTTGAGAGCTAAAAGCCATCATGTTACTTACCACCCAGATTATATTGCTATAGCTCATTGCTATCCAAAGTTTTATATATTAGATCTGAAAGTGATGTATTTGTATAAGTTATTTTGCAGGTGGCAGTATATGTAGCGAAGACATCAAATTATTGGCAATATATAAGGAGGAACTTTAGATCATCATGCTGGGTCTCTTCTCTGATATTGTTGGTTCTAAGAGTTGGGTGAGAGGAGATATTCAAATAATAATAAAAAATTCCAAAACTAAAAACAGTCTTTTCTGTTTAGCATGTGGGATTTTCACTAGGTCCTGGTTATTTAATATTTCTCTAGGGATTCTGATTTCGGCCTAGTCACAGGTGCCAGGGATAACATCTGGTGCACAGCTGTGGGCAGGATTATTAATGCATGACAAAATGTCCTTGACAAAACCATGCTAAGCTTAATTGTAGCATAGCAGTAGTGCCCTGGCCAAGTAGCATGGTATCTGCTTGATTCTTAGTTTGTAGGGGATCCTCATTTGTAGCTGTATTTTACACTAATTTGGATAATAAGTTATTGGGCATAATAGACATTTTTAATAAGTCACAGTGACATAACAGTAAGAGAGTGGGTAAGCAGGTAAGCATGCAGATTTATAAATCTTGCTGGCAATAGTGTTAATGACAAGGGTGACATATAGTTACGCTAATTAAACACGTTCTAGACAGCTGGAATGTTACCAATATAAGGTGTACACATTTATATCTAAGTACCAAACCTCAAATTTCTCTTATTTCCTTGTTAACAACTGCCTCACCTATATTACTTTCTGCTCCCTACATTGTCTCTGAAAGAATGGAAAATTCTAAAGCAAATGTTGTACCATCTGATGATTCCACAATCCTACAGAACTCAGCTGAAAAAAAGTGTCCCTTTATTTCCTGCAGAATATTTGTTATACACTCTGGCAATCAAAATTTTCAGGGAACAGAAAATATCTAGTGTTTTTTTTTTTCAACTATTCAACTATTTTTTCAACTATTGATCTAATTTTATTCTTCCAATGTTCTAAAATCTAAAACCAGGATTGTTGAATTTCACCTCTGGAAGGCTTTGAATTTTCAGTTTAAGTACTATTAAACTGTAAGAAGTATTATTAGTAGCACTTGAAATATTATGTTTTTCCTTTGCAGTTGCTTATTTTCTTTCTTAATATTATGTTGCTCAATCATATTATCCTGCCTATCATTATATCAAAACATTATCCTATAATCTGTTAAGGTAACTAACTATCATCTATCTTACTTACATATAGTAACATAGTTTATAAGGATGAAAAAAGATACAAGTCCATCAAGTCCAGACTATTTTCTTGCAATGTTGATCCAGAGCAATGCAAAAAAAACATGAGGCAAGATCCAGTTATCCTCATTTTAGGTTAAAATTCCTTCCTGACTCCAAATATGGCAATCACAGTAATTCCCTGGATCAAGATCCCACCTCCAGTTATCCAGTACCCATAAC
>WMED01000158.1:8299-24161 GCA_019650415.1 Pipa parva
AAAAAAAAAAAAAAAAAAAAAGAGAGGTAGGATTTGGACGTAGATATAGTTATTATGACCAACATGGGATCCCCAGCAGAACCTTTCTTGGATACCATTAAGATCATAGCAAATAGAAACCACTCCAGACATAAAATCCTCCCTCAGAAACCTCCAGATTAATGGTCTTTCTCTGCTGAGGTCACTAACCCTAAGCCCTCTCTCTGGTTTCTCTGTTCTAAGTGTCCATCCTTCAAAGCTGGAACACCTGGGCTACTAAGCACACTACATTCCTTGTTAGTGTACAATACTACCCAAACAGCTTACCCTATTATCTCACCTCTAATTTGAGCTATAGAAAACTCTTCCTAACTTCAGGCCTAGACCTTGAGAAGTTGGGGTTACCTCAGAAGCCAGTGGAGGCCTAGGGCTGGCTGTCTCTCTGTCTAATGACCACTTATATATCCTAGGGAAAGTCTTCAAACTGGCTGATGCAATACTTGGGAATGCTTTAAGCATGGCAGCAATATTAGTTACATACACAGGAATGCTATATTCACTTTTGGTTAGTAGATGAAGCCCTTACAACACACAAAATATTAGACAGTAAGCAAAACACAAATTATGGATTTTTTTCACCTGCGGCTATGCAATGTATCAATAGAATTTACACTTAACTTCCTGTAATGCATAACCTTTAAAACAGATAGTTCTTCTGACATCAGAGACTGATATTTATATCATAAAAGGGCCATTTCTGTTTAAACTTTTCAAGATCACTTTGAATCATTTTGATTTGTAAAATGTCTTCTAACAGACACTGCACCCCACCTTTAGTAAATTAAAGTTTTACATGACATTATTGGATTGGTAGTTTTTCTTTACAAATCAGTACATAAATATAGCTAGTCATTGCATCCGTTTTAGTGATGCCATGACAATTGCACCAAGGTCTGCCAAATGCTGCCCAATGTCAAGGGACCTGATATTCATAGTGGAAAACAGTTAACTGTATGGACTATATCAACTAGCAGAGAAGGCTATTTCTACAGCTAATTCACAAATGGCTGACAACTGTTTCCTAAATGAGACAATTTGTGAGAACAGTTTATTACATCCCCCTTGTTCTCACGCTAATTAGGGCAAAATTTAATAAACTCAGAAAAGGCCGATTTCATCTTCTTCCTGCGAGATCTCGGAGGTTTCTTACAGTACTATCGCAACTTTTTTTTTTATTATTGATATTTAGAGTTTTTTTTTCGATTGAATTTTTTGATGGAAAGGTAACCGTACCACTAATGTAAAGTATGGCTACCTTCCGACTGAAAAAAGTTTCCATCGGTAAATCTAGATTGAAAAAAATCTCGTGATATTTACCGTGAGAAATTTCCAAGGTCTCGCGGGAATAAACGTGGAAAGGCGAAATCGACCTTTTCTGACTTTATTACATTTTGCCCTATGTGTAAGTATTTAGTTAATATGCCTGCATTCTCTAAACACACCGCAAATCAACAAATTTACAGATTAAGCGCTAAATGTCTGAACAAAATGACATCTATTTTTGTTTGTAACAAAAAATATGTTTATGTTATAACATTAAAAATGAATTTCTTTCTAAACCTATTATAATCAACCTTTTAGTCATAGAAACACTTGAGGGGCTTAGTCATGAACAGTTGTGTAACAGTCATGAATTTGCTACTATTCAGGTATTTAGCAAACTCTACACTATAGCGAATTCACGTCCAATTCGGATGCTTAGGATGGTCGCAGACTTATGGGGCACTTTGCATCACCTTGCGTCGTTTGCAAAGGTAATTTATTCACCTATTCTGTCAAAGTCTGTTGCAATAGAGAATTTGGCAAGGTGTACTGTGCTGACTTTACTATTTAGAATTTTCCAGGTTTAAGTGGCAAATTGAGGACCCCTAGTGTCCAACTAACTACACCATACTACGCAAGAAACAGCATCTGATGTTGTTCGCTTCTTCTCGAAGGGAATCCACCGCTTGTGATTCAGTAGTAGAAAATGTGTGACTATCAGCATACTGACATGAAGTGAAGAGAAGACTCTTTCATGGTTGAAATCCCACTTTGATGAGTAAGCTTCCAAGTAACAATTGTTTTATTATTTAGTGCCAAGTTATTGAATATCTGTATAAGTGTCACTTTGTATAAACTCAGGAACATGTATAGAATGAGACAAACTTGGTGCAGAACCATTATCTGTGTGTTTCATATTGAGTAATTGTTATTTAATGCTGTCAGAGATACATTTGAGACCATGTAAATCTAATGCCACTTTATTTCACAGAGCATACTGGACAGCTAGAGTGGTCATTTAACCTGGGCCTCAGACCTTGCTCTCCACTGGCTGTGGGAAAGGATCTTCACATAGTTAACAATGTAAATAGTACTAGTAAAAAATAGTAAAAACACAAAAGGTCCTGGTGTTTCAGTCGATTGAATGAGGTTCATTTTTCCTTCCAGTCAACAAGGAACAATAACAGGTGTGCTACTTAAACTGTCAGAACTATATAAACACCAAAAATAAATGTCTCAATAGACATTTTTGCAATAAAACAACCATAAAAGGCACAGCAGTCACTCTGTCTGGCTAGATACATACCTCAATTACATGTATATGCATATTGTTCTCACCTCTCCGCAGGACTGTCTGGTTCAATAAATCGTATTAGAGGAGGGGAAGATAGGGTCTCTGTTGCAAAAATCCCTCCCTGCAACTGAATTCCAAAGCCATTCAAGGGATCTCCACGCAGAATGATTTCTGTGCTTTCTGTGTGTATAATTTGCCCACCAGGTCCCACAGTACTGGAAGCCAATGACACTGAAACAATAAGAGGTCCTAGAAGTTACATATAGTCACAGTGTGAAGCACCATTTTAAGATTCCAAGCAACGGTCTCCTCTTCCTTGCGGTACAGGGTTAGAAACAGAACTGCTAGTTCTAAGTACACTAGCTCCACTTTTTCCAATAAAGAAGCATGTCTAAATAAACACAGTACCATTGTGAATTTGCCCTTATTGGCTCCTACAGTTTAAAAGGAATATGAAGTAACATGGGTCATATCTGGGTTCTGTGTCCTAAATAAAACCAGCTGACTTTTTACTGGTGTACAGCTGGTTTAATAATAAAGTACATCTGCCCTGACTATGCACTGTTCATTTAAAGAACTCCGCTTACAAGAGCTTTTGTGGTCCTTCCTTTTCTGCCGCCGTCTAGACATGGTGGTCCGTGGGCTCATAGGATGCGTTGATCGGGGGAGGGTGTTTGAATTCTGACTGCTAAATCCAGGTGTTCCTGATGAAGAAGATGAAGAGAAATTGGCAGCAACCAAAGCTGCAAAGAACAAGAATTAAATATATTATAATACGAAACAGTAATATGACACAGCGCTCATGGTCAAACATTTGTTGAAATGAACCAGTTGTTGATTTTTGACAAAAATTTTTTTTTCCAACATTTGCAATTAATGCAGGGATTCATGTAATCACACTTGACTGCCATTAATCTAGTGATTATCTCCACACAAGAAGAGGAAGAGTTCTAAAACATTTGGTTTGAAAACAATCATTTTTCAAAATTTTTCTCTTCTCACTAAAATCTTTTTGAATTTTACAAATTTACAAAGAGGTTTCGATTTAAAACGCTCACACTTAACCTGTCAATTGCAACCACCCATTTCTAGGGATAACGAAGATACAGTATATACCCTAGATTGCAAATGTTTGGGATTCATGTGGAAGTTTAAAGAAATGTCTTTAGTTTGTGAAAGAACAGATTTTTTTTTTTTTTTTTTTTACAAACTATTCATGCTAACATGTGTTGTAGGAATACTCCTAGTAATTAGGGATATGCCACTTTTAATAGAGTGTGCGTCTGTGGCATACATAGATGGTGGCGCTGCTTGAGTTTCTGGAAGAGATTACCTTACCATAGTGATGAATGTGGATCTTCAATGACAATACTGCTCAATTCCCCTCAGGTTCATTTTAATCAAAGCATTTTAAAAATGTATCAAGGTAAAAAACAGATCCCAACAGTGTTAGAAAAAAACTTGAATCTTCATCATCAGCCTCAGGATTGTGCAGCAGGATTATTGGTAATTAATTGGTAAAAGGAATTTGACACCCAAAAAACCCTTATAAAAGGGCTACACTTTAGCTCTTCATTAACAAAAAGGCATGTTCAGAAGGTATTCCTAGATTCACCCTTTAGAATATTTGTATAGGAAAACATGAGTAATCAAGGAGATGGTACAAAATGAACTAGTATTTGTTAATAAATGAGCCAAAATGTAAAACGTAAGTATTATTTTGCTGACAATAGAATGCTTACATAGATCTCCATGCATCTCAAACACCAAAGTATACTAGGCAGGGCTTAATTTGCATGATATATTGCATGTACAGCACTACTGTACACAAGATAAATTCTGCATATTTGTGGATACCCACCCCGGCTCTGTATTTTTCATGCTTATACCTGTAGCTGGAACTAAGAAATAAGAATTTTGGAAGTGGTACAAGTGGAGACAACAAAGTCAATGTAGCAGATTCTGTGACTGCCATACACTGTACAAGGGTAAATTGCCATACATCTCTTGACTATAAGGAAGCTCAATGGTTCCAGCTTTCCTACCTCCTTGTGACTAGATCTGCCCCGAGCTTGGTACACAGTTTGAGTAAATTAAAATCACCCCGTGGAAGATGGAAAAAGAAATAATATGCCAGAAAGCTACAAAACAAGTCATCTGGTACCCTTCAGGCTAATGTACTCACAGGCAGGTTTGACAATTGTAGTTCAAGTATAGTTGGCAAATTCACCTCCCAAAGTGTCTTTGGTCTCCTTCCAGTGCTCCAGCATCCTTATCTCTGCCCTGTACCTGATCAATGGCCTACTGTTTAGAAATGGGGGTAAAAATTTTAGCAAAGTCACCTGAGCACAGCCAATCTGTAGAAAGGTAGGACGTGCACTGGTGAAGTCCTGCATTGCCTTTTAAGCAACTTGGGAGGTGTGCAAGACTGAGTTTTAGAAAACATTGGTAGCAAACAATCAGGGGAATTCAACAATAAAGGAGGTCTAGTAACCCATAGCAACCAATCAGCTGTTAGCATTCACTGGTAGAGGAAAACTAGAATCTAAAAAAGTTAACTCCCATTTGTTACTCCTGTTAATTAATTTCCTTGTAGGCGTTTTAAGTGTTATTTACCAATGCATAGTTTTAAATATTTATGAAGACAGCTTCTCTGGGGCCCTTAGGGGCCTTGACACCTTGCATAACAAAAACTAATTGAACCACAGAAGACTGGACTACAGCACATATATTATATTCAATGGCATACAATCTACAGATCTATGTTGCAATAGTAATTAATAATGTTGCTTACATTTACAGTAGTCTTGGTTAGACACTGGGTTCCATGTGGGGGTTTTGCAGTGTCCCGGATGGGGTGTATGGCAGTAGTTAACACAAGGGTCCCAACAGTGATGTTGGTCACTCTTCTGAACCTTAACTGAAACACAAACTCAAGTGACGGCAAGAAAAATGTCTTCATTAATAATTGTGTACATTTCAATAGCACCAATGTCTTCCACAGTGCTTTATAGAGATGAACTATTCACCGCCCTGTGGAGCTTACAATCTAGTTTCTCTACTAAATCACATACAGACAAGACTGAAACAGACAGGAGCCAATTTAGTCAGGTAGCATTTTGGATTCTATGTATAATAAGTGGCCTCCTCTGTCTATAGGAAATATAGAAAAGGGGTTCTATACTGTAAGAACAGTGAGGTTATGTAATTCTCTGTCTGAGGAGGTTGTCATGGTTGATTCCATAAAAGAGTTTAACATGAGTCTGGAACAATCGAATGTTAAAAAAGTTATTGGTACTAGACTAGTCCAGGGAATTATTCTGATTGCCACATATGCAAGATAATGTGCTGAACTGGATGGAATTGTGCCCTTTTATTCAGCTAAATAGAATAGCTAACTTGCTAACAAATGAGGTAAGCATTTTATAATAGTAAATTATAGTTTTATATTGTATACAGTTTGAGATTTCTTTTACAAAAATAAAAATGTACCAATATTTTCATGGTTTGTTATTAATTCTCTCTCTTTTTCTGTAATCCATCATCTCAAACACAAATGACCCATTTTAATATATTTCCATTATTCTGGAATATTCTACTTAATAGTTACAGCTAGAAGCCCTCTCAATAAAATCTTATTACGTAGGGAAGGATGTCGCTTGTATAAATTAACTGGTTTTAAATGAAAATGGATCTAAAATGCCTCATTTAAAAATGGATGTGATCAGATAATGAAAAAAAAGTCTCTCTCTCTCTCTCTCTCTCTCTCTCTCTCTCTATATAATGTATATAATATAAGGAATATTATCTTCCCCAAATATTTCATTTCAAAAATGAATTCATTTTTCATTTCCGAGACGTTCTCCACTGTTTCCCGTCCCTGAAGATATACAGTTTTATTAAAATTACTGTGTAAGGCCATTAAAAATGTAAAAGAAAACATGAGCCACTAAAAATAATGACACAGCCACTGCAACTTCTTCATCATGCAACAAACCATGGCAAAATGCATCTGACCAATTTTGAGTCACTTATGTAAAAAGTCGCAATTCATTTTGTTGCGATCACAGTTGCTTGCTATGGCCTGCAGTTTTACTACATTTTGTATGCATTTTAGATGCCCTTGTTAAAATAGGTAGTGTGACTCCTTTCTGCCTTTCCACAAGTCTCTTATTACAAGCACCCTGCTGGTTAAGCTCAGCAGGGGGAACTGATGAAAACAATGGTCTGTTTGCAACCCCCAAAGCCTTCGACCCCTTTAAAGTGGCTATGGTTTCAATTGACCTTTAGACATATATTCATTCAATAAGAACCACACAATGAAATTATTACAAAATTATATACAAAATTATTTCTTGAATAATTTTCACTTTGCAGACTGAAATTCCCCCTAGGTAAGCAACTGGCTACCATGCCAGCCAGCACCTGAAATGCTCCTCTATGCAAGCTAGACTGCATACTTTTGCGTGAGAATTGCCCCCCAGCTTTCTGACTCTGAATTAATGTTGAGGCCATACCAATAGGCTCAGCATGGCATACACATGTGCCGAATAGAGTCTGTGCCATAGGCAAAGACACATTTTGGCACTGTCAGCAGGTAGGGGGCAGGCCTAATTCCTTGTTACGGCAGCACTACGAACTGTAGTCAAACAACAAGCTCAGCCAGCTGCAGTGTAAACCCCCTGTTCTGTTAAAGGGGATAGTTAGTAAGTCAACTTTAACATGCCAGCCAGCCTGTGACCTACCTTTTAAACATACATGCAAACCATATAATAAAATACTTTAGTTCTATAAAGAACAATGTACTGGTTTACTAATTACAAAGCGTTCCTTTCCAGTGCATAGCTAATTATTTCATAGCAGGAATAGATATATATTATTTTAATGATCCTTCAGTGGCAGAAACTGAACAGAGCAACTCCTCATCTGACAGCAAACAATCCATACATTCCATAGGTCCAACCCTGCCCTGTGACATAACAAACCTTCACGGATCAACACGCCATTATCCATTGCAGGCTGACTGCAGGCAGTGGCGCTTGACCTTCAGCAATGCCTGCTAGATCCCTGTGCAGAAGTACAAAATTACTCGTTTGAGCAGAAATGTTAGCAATATTTACTAACCAGTCTCAGAAGGTCTTAGTGAGATTCTGTTATGATGGGCTGGGAGAATTTCCAACTTCACATTGTCCACAGTGCTGGCCAGGAGTTGTGTGGCCTCCATTAGGGAGCAATGTTCTGTACTGGTTCCATCAATGGACAATATGTGGTCTCCTGGATGCAAAGCACCACATCTGCAATGGGGACAAATGAATATTAAATAGACACTGAATTAAAGTGGTAATGTCTAAATACTAAGACATTAAATTCCAAATTTAAAGTTCATCCTATTATTTATTATATACCCTGTTTCCCCGAAAATAAGACAGTGTCTTATATTAATTTTTGCTCCCAAAGTTACACTATGTCTTATATTTCCCAAAAGAAAAAAAAAATTACTCATACAAAAAAAAGGGAACAAATACAATATTTAAAATACACTTTGCTGCCTGCCCCACAACCCCCTCCCACACTGTGCTGCTTTCCTCCAAAACCCCCTCCCACACTGTGCTGCTTTCCTCCACAACTCCCCTCCCACACTGTGCTGCTTGCTCCCCCTTCAGAGGACATGGAGTATGGAGGGGGTTAAACAGATCTTACTCACAATCCTATTTTCACTATTCTATTTTCACCCCTTCCCTGCTCCATGTCCTCTGAAGGAGGGGAGGGGGCACTATCCTGGTGCTCGCCCCCCCTTTTCCCTACTCGGCACCATCTGCAGTAGATTAATGTTACAGTGCTCCTCATTTCCTCCCTCACTGCTTCTTGATTACATCATTAGTGTGCGCCAGGGGAGGCAGAGAAGAGTGCTGTAACAGGAGGGTGTCTGCAGAAGCCGATATTGGGGGTGCCTTAGTTCCGGGGAGGTGTCTTATTTCAAATGCCACAGTAAAACATCCCCCATGCCTTATTTTCAGGGGATGTCCTACTTTCGGGGAAACTGGGTATCATCAAAGAATAGGTTTTTTGTTTTTTTTTTTAGCAATATTTGATACTGGATAATGCATCAGTAACCCTGTTTTTGTGCATTGAGGGTGAAATTTACTAAAGCTGAAAACTTAATTTTTGACCTTTTCGCCTTCGTCGGCTGAATGCATCGGCCGCCACTAGCGCAGCTTGGCACCTTCAGCTCATGTCTGCTCTTTTCGCTGAGGATTTGGCCGCTACTAACGCAGGGGAGGGTGGGCAGGGCAGGACAGGCAAAGGAGAGAGGGAAAGGAAGGGGTTTTATATTTTATTAAATATTTGAGCACACCATTTCTTTCAGAATATTTTTTTCTTATTTCCCTCCTTAAAATCCTAGGTGTGTCTTATGGTTTGGTGCATTTTATGGAGTGACAAATAAGGTAAGTACACTAGAGAAACATTAGATATCACAACAACTTAAACCAGCAGTTCTCTTTTATGTCAGACAAATTACAGTTGAATGCATGTAGCACCGTACATGTGTATGATTTTGCATGCTACAGTTTTGCCAAGGCCGTTTCATCCAAATATAGCACAGGTAAAACAAGGATTCTTTATTACAAAATCCTAGCTGTGCGACTTGGTTTACAGTAAAAACTATTGGTATCAAGCAATTTAAAAATAGTCCTTTGTCTCTAGAGTGAGAAAAGCTTTTAGTTTTGTTGCCCTGTAGACATACTAAAGTTCAAGTCTTGCATAAAGAGTAAGGCCTGTATTTACATGTTTGGTTTTACTCATAGTGTCATCTCTTCACTCATTGGTTTAATTTTTAATTAAGAAAGAGAATCTTACAAACTGAGAATTAAACACTTTGGACACTGTTTCATATGTATAAATATAGAGCAAGTTGTCATTTTTTTACATATGCATGCTAGGATTAAATAAGAATAGGGATTCACTGTTAATTCTCCTGCACTAGAAGCAAAGTTCACAAAATGAAATAATATTTCATTTACCTGTATATTTCTTTAACACTCTCCCATAGATCCTCCCCAGTTAGTTATACGTTTCTCTAAAGTAGTAAAATCAAGCAGTTCCACTTTGACTATAGTGCCACCTTACTGATTAATAGTGTAGACACTCATCTAAGCATTTGAAGTAATAGGTCATATCAGCAATGCAATGTAGGATAGTATTGGTAGCCCTTTGCTTCACCAAGGAGTGATATATCTTAATAGTGGCTCCAGGCTTGGTCCGGCCATTAAGTCCCCTGTATGTCACCTATAGGTTCTGCTACCTGCTATGTCTAGAAATGCAGGAAGCACAAGACTGTTTTCCTGTACTGAGTGAAGATACATGGGTCTATTGTAAGTAATATATCATGTTCTCTAATTACATTAATAAGCCAAGTTACTGTTTTATTGATTGCTTGTATGTGGGGCCTATATCTTGTGAAGATACCAAGGAGTGACAAGTTGTGGACATGCATGGATTTTCCAGGGGTTTCTTCCCAGCATCAATGGAAAAAAAAAAAATCAGAATATCAACCATGCTTTGCACTACTCACCTGTCCACCACACTTGCAGGTTTCACTTTGTCAATAACAATAACCTGCTTGTTGCGGTGTGTGCCAGTGCTCAGGGAAATACCAAGCGTAGACCCTGGTGTCTTGGCAATTTCTACCAGGAGAGGTCCAGAGGCATTTGTCACAGTGTCTAGGGTATGAAATAAAAAGTTCAAGGAAGAAAGGTTAGGAAAGGGATTTCTGGAAACTCACCTGGGGAGAAGCAGGTACAGCATTAGACTATGATGATGTACTTACTGTATAGCAGAGAAGTTAATCTCAAAAGTATTTGTTTTGTGAGCTGGGAAGCTCCTTCCACTCATTAACCTACATCTTTTCCTTTATGGAACGCTGCTTCTCTTGGGCAGCAATTTTTTTGCATTGTGCCACAGGTACAATAAGGATGATGCAAACATGCATTTACGATTTAGAATTTAAAACAAATTAAGGATGGAAAAACCGACCTATCACAGCTACAAAAAATTTGGAGAAAACAATTGTCATGAGCTTAAAGATAATACTGAACCAAAATAAATCAGTTTACCATCAGATGAGGAACAGACATCATTTTATATCTATTATGCCTCTAACATTCAACAGCAATCTCAATTAGTAAAATAAATACATAGGAACACAGATTATATCCATGTTTTTATTAAAGGTTTTTCCTTCCAGTTTTGTCTAATTCCAGCCATGCATGAAAAGCATTCAGATCAATCCCGAAAGAGTTAAATGAATTACAGATACGACCACAGCGAGGGACTTGAATGTGGTCCAATCAATTAATTTCCTGCATGAGATGAATTGCGGAGGGACTATGCCTTCCAGCACTGCAAGCTTGTTAAGTGACTCCTATCGAGATCCATCAGTACATTGCATTTTAGTTCCCACAGAGTAGGGGAGTTCAAACTGCCACGGTCAACATACACGCCGATACCAAGGACAGCTCCCCAGTAGTGTATGTAAAGACCTTCATTCTGATTACTAGAGAAAACCAAGCCCCTAGACACCGTAGGACAAAATAACACAGACCAACAACAAAAAAATATTTAAACTTTACATCAGCACAGATAAAAGGATTCTCCTATAATAATTAGCAGATACCATGGCAACGATTAAATTTAGCTTCCCTTAGTGATTTAATGAAAAGATTATTTACAATTAAGATAAAAGGAGATAAAAGACATCCTGCTATTGGACTTTAGCTTTTGCATTTGTAAATCGGCTTTTTACATTAGTCCCCTCTGGATCATCAAAATTAGTTTCTGGGGCTCATCTACCTAGGAGCTGAAAAAAGGACTTATGCGAAGATAACGTTATTGTTTTATTAGCAGTGCATGAATATTTGTTACCTGCACACTAATTTACATTGTACATCATGTTATACCTCCTACGCCTTAAAAGGAAAACTATAAGCTTTTTTTCCCTTCCATTAGCTACACAAAATAAGAGAACATTGAAAGCGTTAACTCATTAAAATACAAATTTGCATCGCTACAATCCAACAGATGTGAATTTACTACTCCTTATTCACTGTTTTTGCTTCTAACGCACTAGCCCCCGAAAGCTGTAAATCTCAACAGGCCTCCCACTCCAGTTGCCCCCGTTTCCCTCCCCCCCTCCCCCGTTGATGACCCAGAATAATAATAATTAAAAAAAAAACCTACTAAAAAGGAGAGAGGTATAACAAACTGAAACAAACAAACAAACAAAAAAAAACACACAAAACTTAGGCTGGATATATTTATTAAATTCAAATCTCAACATTACAGTTAGATTATTTTATTAGCTATTCTAGCTCTGAGCATTGACAAATTGAAACAAATGCTTTTTGTCCTTGGAAAAAGTCAGTATTTCCTTTTTGGTTTTGGCAGATGTGAGGAGACCACCAACAGGTTAGGTATTGTGTATATACCTGAATAATTCTGATTAAATGTAAAAGTGATAACAACAATGTACAGGAATAAAGAATGAGAAATATTCCCCATTCATTTTTTCATAAACTAAGCTTCATCTATTGTCAATTTTGTCAGCAGCAGATTTGTTGTCATTTGACTGAGTTGCCAATTAATTTGCCCAAGGGGGATTTGTGATTGTAAACACATGGCAGTGATGGATTGAGTTTCACTGCAACATCACACACTGAATTAACCCCTGCACACTGAAATGGACATATCAAACATCTGTCTGATCTAAAACCCAGTGGACCAATGATGGATCATTCCATTAGTAAAATAAACATCTCTGTGGGTAATTTCAGTGTAGAGCTAGCTGTAGCAGTTATCCTTATTATCCTAAGCCAGACACTGTAATTGTTCCACAAAAAAATGTAACACTCCGAGTTTCATTTGTAGGATTTCTGAAACAATTAGGCAGGACTAACAACAAGGGTACAGGGGTTTTGAGGGCCAGCCAGCTTAGCAGACCATAGGGGTCCATTCAACAGTGGATGAATCATTTCCGTGTACTTTTGTTTGTATGCTGACATATACTTGTAGACCAATTAGAAAGTGATAATGCCTGAGCTACAGATTTTTAATAGCTAAATCTTGCTACTCAGTTTGTTATTGATGGATTGCCTTAAATGCTACTAAATTAGTAGCTGAAGATCACATGATTACGTTGCCAAGACCATCTTAATATGCCAATTTGATTGCAGAGTAATGCAATACATTATTTCTTTCTATTCCTAATAGGATAGAAGATTAATTGCTAGTAATACAATACAATAAGTAATACAAACAAAATGACTGTTGAATTTGATTTTTTCTAGATCAAGTTCTGTTTTAGACTTGGCAGAATTGCTTAAAATCATTTAAAAAATGCTTATGATCACAAAAAAAAAAATAGTATAGTGCAGTATTCTACATCCACTCAAGTACATGCTGGGGGATCTCCATCAGTTCACTGGCCATAAACCTTGATGATGCAGATGGTGTCATATTTAGCAAAGGGGCAACATCGATGGGTTGATCAGTTGCATAGTGGGCAGAGTTAAGAGAAATTCAGGGTGGAATAAGGGTGAAGCTAAGGTAGGGTGGGGTTAGTGCAGGGCTGCGTGTCCCATATCCAGATACATTTTTACCTAGAGACCTGTTTTTTGTTTAGCAATTATGTCTCCGGGAGAAAATCAGGTAAGTTACCAGGCATGCTCAAGCACTTAACAAGTCTAGTTAGGAATATCTTCTAGGGATATCATTTTAAGACTTGAGATCCTGTGATCACAAAGGGAAATAAGAATAAAATGGTAATTAGAAAGATGTACCTGACCATTGGGAAGAGCTTAATAGAAGAGGAGAGATTAGGGTTACTTTGGGGAAAAAGGTAAGGATATGATAGCCTGCTTGCTTCACAACTCCAATCAGGGGAATTTGTTGGCAGCTATCAAAAGGAGTTTAGTGGGAGTTTCATAAAGCAAACATTATGGAAATTAGACAAAACTGGGTGTCATAAACCCAAAGGGTTTATGCTAGCAAGTGACCACAAAGGATTAATGAGAACACATATACTTTTACAGGTTAATAATATTAATAGAAGCATTGACAAGATTTTGTACTGCCAAGTTTAAGTTGAGTTTAGTTTAACATTTTCTTGGTCATTCTTTAGGGATTCTTTAGGGATTTTCGAGTGTTTAAGAGAGCCAGCAAGTGCAACAGCATACCTGGTAGTCTATTCATTAAACATTGCAGTGTTAAAAATGGTGAGCCTGATCATCTTGTCAAAAAAGTCAAAAGTATATGTTTATGTACAGAGGTAAGGGGTGAATTTAGGAGCCATTAAGTGTTCAGTGGCCTGTCTGGGACAATGTTTTCAGCAATTAGCCCACAGATGCAAGACCCACTATCAAAGCATGCTTATAGAATACGGTACAGAGGTGTTGGCTCATGTGCACATTATTAAACATTTATTTCATAAAGAGGCTGCAAAAGTATAGTAGGTACAAGAATGGAAAAAAGGGACGCGGTGAGATTAGGCAAGAATAGGTGCTGGTTATCAATTTATAGACTAAGATGTAACCATTTTGTTTTTCTGTTCATTATTTGTTGTATGAAGCTTTTGCATTGGTTTGCATTACCAGATACGTCTTCATATATTGGGCCAAGATACCAGCAAATGTGAGGAAGACAGCTGGGAAATCCAGGATACATGACATCAGTTAGTTTGGTTTTAGAGGTCTTTATTGGGGTAGGCTTTTACCTTTGCATTCTTATTTTACTAAATGGGATAGGATCAAAAACATATAGGGTTCTCCAAAAGTACCTGAATAAATGGAAAATGGTGGTTGGAACACCATCCTGTGTGTGGCATGTTGCTAAGAAGGCAGAAAATGTGCATGGGGCAGTGTCCAACATGGTGGACATGTTGAAATCCACACACAGGATGGTGTTCTCAACTTCTGTTTTCCATTTATTCAGGTGTTTCCATACCTTTAAACCATTTTTTGGGACATACTGACCCTCTGCACCTACAACACCATGTACCATAGATAAAAAAAAAATGCACATTTACCCATGAGAGCAACATCATATTCTATCTGGAAGACAGCCTCCTGGGTACACTGCCGAAGAATGCTCTGAGCATCTGTGTGGGTAATGTTATGAAGGGAAATGCCATCCACAGAAAGAAGTCGATCACCAACTTTCATGGTGCCCTCCCTGTAAAAGACACCAATTCACATTACCTAAATAATTAGTTAATAAACTTAAGGCATCTTATAACTTTAAAATGTAACATAAAACATACAGATATCCTTTTCAACAAACTTTGTCTGATAAAGTGGTCCTGAAAGGTACAAACTGATATTCTGCTTATATAATTTACCATAATATTCGTACCCAGCATGCCATGCATCAGCCACAATAATACAGGCATTAAAAAAAAAAAAAAAGCAAAAAAAGAGCCTAAATAATGCCACTTAGGGACCCTGTTCCATCAACAGCTGTGACAATCTTAAATAATCTAAACCAGCGGTTCTCAACCTTGTTGAGACCGTGACCCCCAGTGCTGATGTCATGCGCCAACGTTCAGGACCGACGTGATCATGTACGAGTGTCATGTGATGACTTTTGGGTGAAATGTCATCACGTGCGCGCGTCATGTGGTGACGTTCAGGTGAAACATCATCATGTATGCGCATCGCGTGATGACGTTCAGGGCCGACGTCGCCATGCAGGAACCCTTATAAAAAGGGACCTGCAATCACTACCGGGCTCCACAGTGGTTCACAACCCTTGTAAGATGGTCGTGCAACCCCCAAAGGGGTCGTGACCCACAGGTTGAGAACCGCTGATCTTAACAGTCTATGATTAAGCACTGAGGCATGAACCATGTTTGTACCTGACAAAGGGAGACTGCTGCCCCCTGAAATATTGTAGGTTTTCTTGATATCTACACAGCTGTGAAGTGAAGCATGGTTATATACCACTATTTCAGTGTGTGCATCTCTCCATTTGTTCTTTTGGATTTTATTCAATTGATACTATCCATTATTCAGAGAAGTTAGCACCCTGGTACTACAGCATATTAATTGGGTGTGGACTCCTTTTCATTTACTAATTCATGAAATACCTTAGACAGTTTGTTCACACTAATTCATGCATAAATGATTTTATAAAGGTGCGGAGTTTTACCTAATCCATTGTGCCAATTATTTTGAAAATCATGAATAAGCTCAGTTACCTCTTTTTTTTTTTTTT